>VKOC01022727.1:0-45291 GCA_009364415.1 Spea multiplicata
TTCCAAATAACTGAATGTTAGTTCGAGCTGTTAAAAAAAAACAAAAAGAAAACTATAATAAAATACACTTGTATTCAAAATTTACATTGTTGTAAATAATTTGTTACAGTAAACAAATCAACATTTAGTATTGTGCACAATTTACAAATTCATCTTAATCATCTCTACCTGCTGTGTGTGTAGAAGAGTCGCTTAAACCAGACGCAAATCACAATGAATCATTTAATTTGCCACATAGATTTATGAAAGGGGCGTTAAAAGCCCAACACATGACCATTTCTTGCAAAAGTCTTTTTTTTATAATCTGGCAGAAAAGAATTATGAATAAATTGGGTTTTAGACTTAATCCATTAATTTACTGCAATCCATTTTACTTTCGAGTATGGAAAAGGAAGTGAGAGCAGTGGAGATGGAGACGAGACGGCAAGGTGAATGGGGATAAAATCTAGTCTACTTTCATGCATTGGTATTTTTTGTTGGTATCACTTAATTGTCATGTGAATCAAAAGCAGACAGTGATTGGTTGTGTTTTTGGTGAGAAAGGGGAAAATAATAAAATGTGAGTTGTGTAGCATACTAAGATTACTAAAAATGTCCAATAAAGCTTACTATTTTGATGTGGAGGCACATATTTATTTAATAATTTGGTATTAGCCTAGGAAATGGAAAAGTGGTATATATTGCATGCCTGGCTTAGCATTTTGTGAGCACTTACCAGTGATTAATTACTCTGATCAAAGTAATTCTGTCATGTAATAGTTCTTTGTCAGAAGGTGAGGAGAAGGGAAAGAAGTTCAATTGTTTGGCTTTGTGTTGGACTATAACCCAGTGCCAAATAGGTCCTTTATATTCAATAACCTCTTACATGCACAGGTGCTTTTAATATACAGTGTATTTCATACACCTGCTGTACCATACATCCATCACTGCCCAGCCTTTTGGAAATGTAGCTCTCACTGGGATCACTGAACCTTATAGGGGGTTTCAATCAAATCCTCCCGTCTAAAAAGGCCCACGGTCATAAGACATGAAACTTTATATTTTCGATAAAAGTAAATAATGTAAAATGGTTCAAGGAGCAGCCAAGAATTGTACAAGTTCCTTTTTCTTCCCTCAGACTATCCATATGAAAAAGAATATAAAATCACTTTACATAAACAGTACATTTATATGATGGATTTGGTTTTAGTGAGGGCTCTACAGAGAAGACATGGGAGAAGATTTATCATTCCCGTCACGCCTCTGCTTCTGCAGCTTTTCTGCAATTTATTCACACAGCGGAGCTAAATATGGACATTTGCCAGGATTATGATGAGCATGCAGATATAATCATTCACTCTCCGCACAGTCAAAACTTCCCAAATAATGAACAATGACAGTGGGAAGGTGCAAGCATTGATCATGTAATATACTATTTTTTTCCCATGCTAAGCTGTAAACGGCTAAAAAAAAATCAATATTGCAATCACTATTGGGGAGGAGAAAGTTTGCTTTTCAAAACCCACCCTATCTAAAGTAGCTAAAGTCAAATTGATTTGTGAATGTGCAAACCATACATGATACTCTACTGCTGGCCAGATTTTCATAATATCAGCAAAAGGAAGGAAAGGAAAATGTTCACGTCGTTTCAAAGGAGAATGGGAGAAGATGCCATATTTTGCACCAAGCACATTCTTATTTTTCTTGTTATATGTACCACTAGGAAGACCTATACGTTGGAACTACTGAACTGAGATCCAATTAAAGGGATATTAGTGGAAATGACAGGTAAATGAAAAATACACATGCACGCACACACACATATATATATACAATATCAGATGAGCGGCAATCATTGCACACACTTCTAAGATAGAACCACATTCAATGAGTACAAAATTTCCAGTGTGCAGCATTTTCCTTCCCATCCTGGAATACTTGGTAGGCTATCACAGCTTTACCAGCCAGGGCAAATGTTATTTATTTTTAGAGTGAGACGCTCATAAAATGGAATTGACCATACTATGGAACAAAACAAAAAAAGCATTAGAAACACACACACCATTAACGTTTAAAAGATCGAGGCCAGACGTTAACTCATTTCAGTAAAAAGGCTGGTCAGCTTCGTGCAAATGAATTACGCTCTGACAAGGTCCATTATTATTTTGGCAAGTAAGAGGGATGATATCTACTACTGACTTATCAGAGAAGAGGCCTCGGTTTCACATCCGATATCTTAATGAATTTATTAGTTGCCATTGTTCTGCTTTTATTCTGTGTCAGACAATGAGATTTAAAGGGAGCTCCCTCAGAGCAAAATCATTGCTGCACTATGAACAAAGATATGCATTTTATCCACTGGTAATGAAATTGACTATCCCGCAAATGCTCACAAACCGGAGGCTAAAATACAGAAACTATTTTCAAGTAGGGTTTCATCACATCATAGTACCTATGTCCTTGTATGTGGGCCCTCCAGTGTCCCAGTGTGCCCCCTAAACAATCAATACACATCAAAGTACGTTAGGGAAGAAGCTGCAAACTGTATATCCCACCCCCTCCGTGGTCTGATGCGTAGCATCAATGGCTGGAAAACGTTCCCATTAAAATCAAAAAGTACACAGGTCTCCTTAGACCCCACGCAGAAGCTGGGGGCTGGGCAAAGGGGCAAACAAATTTGGGATCATGTTGCAGAATGCTCTCACGCATTTCGAAGAGGGACACCATGCAAATTTAAGGGGACTGCTCAGCATATTATTGAGTTTTAACCAACCCCAACTCATTTTAACTACATTTTGATTTTGTTCCTGCATATCCCACTACCTACAGCTGTACACTCAATGTCCACTTCTTCCAGGTGCATGAAAATATTCTCCATTTAACAGGATCCAGAGTCTAAACCACAGGTGACAACTACTCTTGTTGTCAAGTGACAATGTGTCCAGCCATACTGTAGGCATTTTAATTGGTTCCGAAATGGATATTTCAGGCACATCACTAACGAATAACTTATTATCAGCTTCTCTAGCCTGTCTATGCTCGGCAGATCTATTTAAGTGTTGTTTTTTCCAACATATTTTTTTCTGTGAAGGAGACACTAATTACTTATCCTTAAATATAGACTTAAAGCTCAAATATGTAGATACTCTGTCTAAAATACCTAAAGCCAACATGACTTAAGTTTGTAGTACAACTTCTGTTGCATCCATGATCACCGCCATCATCAGTGTCCTCATCACACCAAGGTTTGCAAAGTAATTTCAAAACATGTGTGTTTCTAGATTCCGAAATCTAGAGATTGCAGATAGTTGTGTCAATTTCTCATTTAGATTGCTGAAACAATTTGGAACACAAAAACAATATAAACTAGCATGGAAAGCACAGGCAGTAGAGACAGGGCTTACCTTGGTTGGTAATCGTGCTGTCAAGATGAAGGCTCGGCATGATGCAAGGACCTAAGGAGCAAAGTGAACAAGAATTAAAAATCACTATCATAAACAAATACATTATGCAACGTGCACCTATAAACTACTTGGTCTGTTCTTCGTGCTGAATATGGATAAGGTATGAGAACAATCCCACCTCCCAGAAATGCATACGGGGACAATACAAGTATCTCTCTCTCTCCGATAACCTGTTCATTAATAGGACTATGCAAAAAACAAAAAGGTCATCCATTCATACTTGAAAGGAAGGTTTACTTAAAGCTGCAACAAGGGTTCTCCATAGGAAGAACAATAACAAAGTGCAATTCACTACCAGCAGAGACTGCACTAACAATTCGATAGAAGATGTTTAAATCTTTTTCAGACACAGTTGGAAATTGCTTCAATCAGGGTTTTTTTCCTTCTTCTGAATCGACAGCAAGGTTGAACTTGATAGACTTGGGTCTTTTTTCAACCTAAATTACTACGTAACATGTAATCATGTCCAATGCTCGATGAATCCCAACATAGAACATAATCCTGCTACCCCATTGATGAAGCTTTGTGATCTTACATGGCCTTGGAACGTTGGATAAAATTATAGCCAGTAAAGTATTAGCATGAGCTTTCCATATGGCTGGCAGCATACTGTATGTCAGACTGTGCTATGGGTATGGAATCCATAGCAGTCGGGTTTGGAATGGCTCCATTAAAAGGTCTATAGAGTCACTTAACACTTAATTTCTGTCACTAATGTCACAAAGGGACAGATTACCGTTTCTTGGGCCCTTGGCAGAATTTACCGTACAGGTACAGCTCATGCCCCTTTCACTTATGTCATCACAAAAAAATATCAGAGGCTGTATTTTATGAGAAGACCTCGCAGAAGAGACAGCTGTGCTGTGTGCATGCTAAGAGAGGTCTGGTGCTGGCAGGCTCCACTATTACCCTACATCGGAGAGGGGTCAGGGCAACAACCTTCCCATTCCTATCTGATCTCACCACTGCAAGCATCCCTTAGAGTTTATTACAGTTTGCACTCAGAACATTAAGAAAATGATAAAGGCACATAAATATATGTTTTATACCATGGTGTCTGCATTAAAGAGCGCTATAGTCTTTTTTTTTTTAATCCAACAAACTAGTCTATGTAGGCTCCTGATTTAAAATAAAAAAATAATTTTATTATTGGATTTTATATTACAAATGTAAATTAGTTAATTGGTTCTCCAACACCCTATCCACAAGCTTATTAAAAAGCATAACTTCCTACATTATATCCCTCTTTTATAAATTCAAGCAATATTTCATTTGCATTTGGAATGTACTGTCCAATGTACCGTTTTATTTTAATATTGCCCAACATTATGGGAAATGTTAAACCAATAGTATGGGATTTATCCAAAGTATTATTTTCGATCCCTACAAAGGCAGCAAGAACAAATCACCTGCTACCAAAGATCAGTAACTTCCAGATTGTTATTACACACATAACAATCTATTTCTTCAGCCCCAAAGATAAATTATTAACCGTACTTATTTTTCCTTTTTCCCAAAAAAAATCTTGTAAGTGAACGTAGTGGAAATATTATTATTATTACGATATTCATTTCAGCCAAGAGACAAACTCACAGCTAATTTGTAAGCCAAAACTGTAAAAAGAAAAATCCTTAAAGTGGAAAATTGCAGCAGAGTCCTGCTACGTCTGCTGGAACAGTTCGCTCAGCAACACGTCTACTCCAATAATGATCAGCTTGTCGACTTCATTACACCTACTCTGTCCTTTCTAGAGGTTTTCTTTCGCCATCTGCAATGTGTCAACACTCGAGCCACATCATAATTCACCCGCTTTTGTGGATTCCTCCGTCAGGAATGATCTGATAATCCTACCCACAGAGTAGTAGTTTGAGTGATTGCATCAGCTCAATAATAATGATAATAATAATAATTTCCAAATTCTTAGTGTTTCCCTCCTTGTAAGGCTCAAATATACAGATATGCAAATTAAGGGTTTCTGATGGTCAGATGGGCTGACTGAATGCCTTATTATTCTTTTATTTATATAGCACCAAACATTTACACAGCGCTTGTTACAATACATATATTCAAGGGGTCTGACAAGACAAGAACTGACAGACTAAGACAGCCCGATACATTAGGTGGAGAGAGCCCTGCTCGCAAGCTTACAATGTTAAGATTAAAGAATGAACCACACATGATGAATGGATGATTCTAATATTATTTCTGTATGTAAAGTATCAAAAATAAAAACATGAAAAAATTTAAAAAAAAATGGATTTTCAGTTGTAAATGATATCAATGACTGCAAATATACTATGACACCTGGGTAAGAAAATATTAGAGTAAAATCAAATGTGTACAGGCTATAAAAACTGTATGTCTAGCCAAGTATGCAATTGTAAAATGATGTTATGTTTTCAATTTGCCATTCATTTATTCTTTATATTTCAGATAGAACGTAGGTGTATTTTTTCTCCCTGAAACATATTCAGAAACCAACAGTAAGCTATTCAATCTCTATGAAAGAAAGGGCGTGTTGTCCAGAAAATTTACCATGCTACCTTTCAAGTTGGGGCTGTAGCAAACACATGGACCATTTGTGCTATACACAAACATTTTAGGATATTGGCAGATATCTTTGCCCTTGGCATACTGTGGGGAAACATATGGCCATTCATGGGTAAAAAGAAATAAATGGGAAACAAGGACGATTGACAAGGGAAGCAAAAAATGGGGTATGGGTTGAGATAAAAGATTCTGGTATCTGGAATTGATACATTTTTCAGAGACCCAGCTCTTACCAGTAAGCTCTGAAGCCTTAAGGTGCAAATACACTGTGGATTACATACCCCTCAATGTACTGTATCAGGTGTCTACATGGGGATGCCTGTGCTGGCAGGGGTGTGACAAGAGGTGGGAGTTGTGACCAACCCAGAAGGGGTTAACTGAATAGCCAGCCCACAACCCATCTGCCTTAACTGAATAGCCAGCCCACAACACTAGAGTCGCTAAGAGGCCAGTGAGCAACAGTCCATGGATTTTCCAGCTCCCTGAGAAGGACAGGGGAGATCTGAGGATCTCACCACCTGACCCATGCTTCCTACTGCCCACAAAAGCAGAGCAGTGCCACAAATAATCAGGAC
Source organism: Spea multiplicata (assembly GCA_009364415.1). NCBI lineage: Eukaryota > Metazoa > Chordata > Amphibia > Anura > Pelobatidae > Spea > Spea multiplicata. The sequence goes on from VKOC01022727.1 coordinate 6,569, forward strand.
TGTCTCACAAAAAAACAGGACTTACTGTTGGGAAGTGTGGGATTACCTAGAAATGGCAAGTCTAATAGTCCTAAAGTGAGCGTATTAACTAAGTTTTCACAAAATTTGAAGTAGATCTACAACTAAATATGGATAGTTGTAATCACAGAACTATAATCAAAACGGGCTGGGCTACGGAGGATTTCTCCAGAGACACAGCTTCTTTCTGCTGATTCTCCTTTAGTTCTTTATTATAAAACTGGTAGATAAAGCCTACACTTCTGACACTGGAACAGAGCAATTTATCTCGTGTGCTGTATAGCAGACCAAACTTATCTTACTGCCCTTTGGATTTTTGACAAACCATGGTTACTTCTGTTTTTGAAACCATTCAAGTGTGGTTATGTCTGTAGCATAAACAAAGTAACAAACGGTATTGTACCAGCTACTTTACTGAATTTAATCCAATACTAGAAACTTTACTCCTAGTGGCATGGAATACTCAAACAATTCCCATAAATAATTCTTCAATCTTGAAAAAGTTATTCATGTCATGTGACAGAAAAGCAAGCAATTATAGGTTGCTGTCACAAAAAAATCAGTATCTATGATGTTGTTTTATGATTAAGCCTTTAGAGGAAAGAACAAAATGCTATATCTGCTATCAGAGCCGTGTTTACATTTGGGGCTGTCCCTAGGCCTAAGTCAGGGCAGCGCCACTCGTTGGACCACCTCTGCTGCTGTCCTTACTGCTCAGGGCCGGTATATCCTGGCACTCTATCTTTTAGGTACACGTGGAACTGTGTGGAAGGGAACTACGGAGGCTCAGATGAGGCTCTATTGCTTTAATGGGCCAGTTGGGGAGATTAGTGATCTCCCTTTTAACCGGTCCATTCAGTGGTGGCACTACAGGGAGCCTGATTGCCCCTGTAGGCCAACTGGCTGCCTGTTGTGTGGCAGAAGGCTACCTTATCTTCACAAGTATATGAACAAACAATTTTGCTTTAGAAGGCCTGTGTAATGTGGCCAAGCAGCATTGTTCCCTGGAAGAAGGCGAACAAGGCTTATAATAACATTAACACAGTCTACACACAGAAAATCTAAAAATCTATAGACAACATCCACTTCAAAATTAATTACAAAAACATTGAAACATGATGATGAGACTACAATGCGCACAGCCACACTAATGGTAACGCAGAAGCATTAAAACACATTACTGTAATATACCCACTTATCTCAGTCCTTGGTGATGATATCATGCAACTGAAAGAGCATGCATAAGATAAGTGTTTCTTTCCTCATAGGGGGCAAGGAACAAAGCTTCCATGAAAATATATTCTGACACTTTAGAATTAAAATTATAATCTAATGTACAACTATGGGAAACAGACTACAATACAATACCGGTACTTAAATGGCAAATACACTAGGCCATTGCGCATGTATACACAGAAACCATATATTTTACTGTTGTGAAATATTTGTCTGCTGCCCAGAGGGTCCTGATTCAAGAAACACATCAGTCCCTATCTCTATAACCATTTTCTGAAACAAAACATAAAAGTGCAACCATAACATTGAGGTCTATACAATGTGTTAGTGAATACAAGTTGGTAAAAATGTAGATTTGAAGTTACAAACTTGCACAGGTTGGACAAAAGTGCAAAATTCATTAAGGCCAACTCACATTCGCAACCGTAAAAAAAAATTAAAATCACTCCTCTTACATACACTTGACTGTAACATGCAAGCTTGTTGATTCATTAACCTGCTTGGAATACTGAGTAATACATTAGTGGGGAGGAATAATCATGGAGAGATGGACGCTCACATAGTATACATATAATACCTTTACACAGGTAATGCTCTCACGCATCTCACTTTTTCCTTTTCTCTTGGAATTGTTTCAGCCAGTTGTTCCACATGGTCCCATGCATTTATATCCATAATTACAGTGATTGACAAGACAACGAGCCCTTATGACTCCAAGGTCTTTTTTTTTTCCCTTTATAACCCAGGGAATAAATGTAGTGGAAATGTTCAGTCTTGCATGCAATCATATGAGAATGAGGTCACAGATCTGGGCATGTGAGTCAAGACAAGTCTAGGTAGACAAATCCGTACTGTTTTGTTGAGGGGCTATAAGATTTATTTCGGTAAAAATAAATAAATAAATAAAAACCTTGAATTGTATCCGGTAGTGTATTACTTGATTTGTTGTATTAAAAAAAAACCATGCAAATAAAAAATAACTGAACATGTAATGTGCCTTTAACGTAGATCATTGAGAACAGCCACTAAGGCACTATTGATAAGTATATAAATATAATATAAATATAAATTCATGATGGTCCAGGGATAGAGGCCATATGAGCCATGATCTGTTTCCGTTAACAATTCCAACAATAGGCGATACTATTCATACACCTAAGTTAATTAATGATGTGTTTTGGCCTTCTATGTTCAATATCGCAACTAAACACAGCTTTCAAAACCAAATTCCTTGTACTGTTAAAAGCTCAATCTTACACACGTAAGATTTTGTCTTATTCATAGTTCTTGCAAGAACGCTTGTGATGACAACAAAAGAGGGACCAATGTTCCACGTGCAATACAACCAAATGACTAGAACGCTTGTGATGTTGCTCAAAAGTCATGACTTATAAGCTTACCATACAAAGAAAAAAATAAACTATCCCCAATATGGTGCAGCTTTTGGTAGAATCTGCTTTTCTATTGAAATCAATGCTGTCTGCACCAGTGGGGTGGTCTCATTTGACCCCCTGGATCTCTCACGCAAGCCTGCACTGGAGTTCAGTTGTTTTGAGTATAGATCTCTACACCTAAACAAATAAATACATTTCTATAATTAGCGGTTTTTGGATAAGTAGTGTTTTGACATCATAATACAGTTTATGTCCTTGGAATTAGTGAAGATGCAGAAAGAACATTAATTTAATAAGGACTGTGGGAATTAGGAGCTTGGGTAAGCAAATTATGTAAGTGGACAGTACTTGTCGATTTAAGAGATTTTTTTTTTCTCTTTTTTAAATGTATCATTTGTCTTAGGCAAAACATAATATAATAATATGTTCTTAATTTAAGAAAAGATATATATCTTACTCTTTCCTGACACCTTCCTTAATTATATGGGATGATCACTGAGGCCAAGTGTTTTTTTCTAATTTTATTCAGAAGGAGGTTTAAATTGAAATAACAAAACACAAATATCAGACAGAGGACACAAATCTTATCAAATTTAACAAGAAGAAAAACAACCGTCAGCAAGCTGGTGAATAATAATAATAATTATACCCTACTGGAAAAAGGAGTCTTTTACAATAAAATGTGCAGTTAAATTGTGTAATGATATACGTTTCTAGGTTAGGAAACCTCACAATTCTATAGGGGTGTGTTGGGCTTTTTATCAAAATCCAGATTCTAAACGGGTATAATTTATTCATGTAACTCTGCTTTTGTTCCTATCACTTGTCCCTTAGAAAGCTGCGCTTGGCAATAACAAGTCTAATTAGTATCTAGAGGACTTTCAAAATAAAAGCTACAGCGAAAGACCACGGATCTGTAGCCCAGGCTCTGCTAAATTTGCAAAATCAAATCCAAAAAAAAGAAATTAGCATTTGACATGATCTTGGTGACAGTGCTCTAGTCTCTAAGGCTGAATGTTTGTATCTCTGTTTGCTTTGAATGGCATTTACTAGTGTTAGCTGACTCAAGTATAACAGAGATCCCATTGTCGTCTAGGTCAAGCTTTATGTAAATTCATTGATTGCATTTGGTGCCCTATGTCAGGACGAGAACATTTAGATCGGTGTTCATACTATAAGTCTCGCTACCGAAATTAAACATTTAGGGGTTTTTTTTACATTTGTCACAGGATTGTTCAGATGAAGCAGATAGAAAGTGGGGAAAAAAAAGGTCTATCTTTCATTAGCTTCGGGAAGTGGATGCGTCCATAACATATAAATATGGCTCAATAAACATTCTAGCTACACGGAGTATGTAAAGGGAATTCCATTGCCATCCACGTGGGCAATTAACAGGACTAAGCAGGCTGTTACAGGTTCAAAAGTCTGGCCTGAAATTTCTGCCTACAAGAAAAAAAAATTCTGTGTGTGGACCTTTGCATATCCTGCTAGCCGATTCATGAATTAGCAGTGTAGGAAAATCAAACACATATTACATTACACTAAATAACAGGACTTGCGTTGCTACATGTCTATACTTCCTTGTGCATTTGTGAACTGCAGGCTAGCTTTGTACTGCTGGAATAAATATGTGGACTTCACTCCGGTAGACATTTTTGTAATATATACAGGGTAATTATCAATATTTTCATCCTCGGATTACAAGGAGCTTTATGGATCATGGCTCAATATCTATATATTTGCACTCGTCCAGACAAGAATATGCCATACTGCTGAATGGGCTACATAGACCCACGATGCACTCTTCGTTTGTCAGGTTTGACCCCGAGTCTTCATGTCACTTTCCTGTTTCTCTGGGCAGGGAAGCAGGAATTGGCCACATCCATTTCTCAAGTGCATTTTAATGATATTTGGGGCTGTCCTTGTCCCATCCACTCCCTCAGAAGATGGAGCGCTCAAGTTAGCCTACCCTATAAGGCTCCAGAGGTTGCCACTGTCTCAGTCAATACAAATTGTTAGCAGCATACATTGTATTATTTTTATTACAACAATTATGTGCCGATGTCATAGAGAATTTCAATTACGTGTAACAGTTTAAAAGGACTCATTGAACATAATGTAACCCACTGTACCAATGTACCCCGCCTGTATCACTCATCTATTTCAAAAATGTAGATTTGACTTTGAGCTGAGGATTTCTTTGATATCTTATGGGAAATGTAAATCGTATACACATAGCAGGGAACTCTCCAGGTTTTGCTCAGAGACTCCAGGTGAATGGCCAACCCCCTGTCCTACACATATAAATATAATATTGAGGTGAACCCCACCCACTGATGCCATTAGACCTCCCACAGAATCCCCACAAGAGCAATGATAATGTGCTGATGTTATAGCGAAAAATTAAATTACACATAACTGTTCAAAAAAGGACTCATTAAACATAATGTCCTCCACACCCTACAGGTGCCTGGGGCTGTGAACCTGCATCACTCATCTATTTGAAAACGGACCTCTGAACTCCTTGGCTGTCTTGTCAAGTAGTAAAATTTGACAAATGTTGGCATGTTTACGTTAAGCAATAAAATGCCGCCTCACCAGTTAGGAAATCTGACTGAACAAAGTTACTTTCATTGCGGAGTCATATCCTTGAGGCCTACATACAGGTAACTTCATATATTCGAATATGTGCTTTGTGATCTTAAGCAGTGCTTAACATACACACACACGTGAAATGTATGCATATAAAACATGCTTTCTGCTTGTCTGTAATGATCATATTATATATAAAATTCTCTATTCATATAAAAGGACATCTGTGTGAAATTGTTTTTTTTTCCATATTCTACTTTTTACGGGACCTTATGTTATGTTATGTATTTTTAAGTCGGTGTCATTTTTTTGGAATATTTTTTGTGTTTATACGCTTGAGAATTTTAAAATGAAAACATTTAGGGCATGATATGCAAGTCCAAAGTTGTATTGAGGCAAGAACCTTTCCAACAAGTAAAACAACTTTTCTCTAGGCGTGATTCATTTTCTGTGATAGGAACAGAAAGGGTTAGCACCGTTGTAAAAATTTTCCTTGAAAAGAGAAAACGTCCTGCTGCATGACTCACACAAAGTGCAAATATTAGATAAGGGTAGGAGACAAGTCAGCACATTGTATATTTAGCAATGTAATAATCTTAGTGACTTTTTGCAAAAACGTTATATTAAAATTTGGAACAAAATGAAAATAGTGTTTTTGCCAAGTTGCTTCTGTAATAATAATAATTCTATAGAGAGAAAAAGGAATATACAGAAAGATGAAAAACACTGCATATCTCAATTAGGCTGTTGACATTAGACTAGTTAGATTATCTAGGGGCTTTAAATGTCTGCAGACCTATAAGAACACAAACCTAGCTTTGAAGGACCCGTTATCTTACAAACGTACCTTATGTGTGCGTTTATGTATTTATGTACCATGTATCACATACAGTGATAACGACAAGCATTCATTATATATAAACCTCACTTTGCAGTGATTCCCATTGTACGGCATTAACAAATCACATGTATGGCCGTTATGATGAAACGCCAACGACAGAGTTTCTAAAGCTACGGTATATCCATAGGGTAAATCTATTGGTTATTTAATATTAAAACACAAATGGCATTAGGAAGGAAACAAGAGGTCTTGTTGGGAGAAACAAAACTATAAGTCAGTGAAGTAACTCTGGATTAAGGCTCGGTGGAGAAACAGTAAGTCTAGCTAAAAGGAACCGATCCCATATGTGGTTTTGGGAAGGCATTGCATTACATTTAATTTAGTTATAAAGCAACAGCATATTCAACAATGGGACGGTAAATATTAACAACATTAAACCCGACAATATACAATTTGACGATGACTTTACAATCTATTGGGACTCATATGTAATGTATACACAGCTCTCCTGAAAGCATTCGGGATGTGCATGTAAGAATGGACCGGCCCCAGGCCCAATGCACCATGTCTCGTCAGTTTGTTAACATAGGAGACAACCTGGTGGCAGTGTCTTCTGTCTTCTGCCAGCTTGCAGCTTTCATTACGTAAACAGAAGAAAGATCTGGATCCCGATGTATTCCTCCCTGACAGACACCATACTGAACATTGAAATGTACTGCTCTCAGAATCCTTTACTGGTTATTTATTTATAATCTGACCATTACACAGAACAGAAGACAAGCACAGCTTCATGGAAAACTAGTGAGTTACTGCAAACCGGTTCCCACCCAAAGTCTATGTGGTTAAATAAGCAACAAGGCAAAAGGCAGGAATATTTTTTTCTTCCTTTCCCGTTTTCCATTACATTTACTATTCCATTAGAAACGTTAATAAAAATACACCCTCAAAGAAAGTACAGCTATTTCTTCTTTTTATAGAGCGGCAAATATTTATCCTGTTGGGCATTTGAAGATTTAATTACAGCATATTGCGAATAACGAACCTCTTGTATAAGATGAATCGGTGTGTATGTTTGGTACGAGGACACTGCCGCAGAACGGGACACATTTGCAATTGCCGTGTGGACGGAAGGGTATTAAATAAAGAAGAAGAATATGTGTGTCATGACATTTCTATGGCTATTTGCTGAGTAGTCTCATGCATTCCTGCGTAGGAGTGAAAAAGGGAGAATAAATCTGCCGGGAACACAATGTGTCTATACAGAAAAGGACAACATTTATATGGCCAGCATGTAACTGTCTGACTCTAAAACAATCATTAGTGCACAGTTTTTATGAAGGCTCTTCCACGCTGATCAAGCTGGTCTTTAAACTACAGGAGGTCGGGTCTCTCATTCATATTTGAATGTGAATAAATTCTCCAGTTACCCTAGCTATTTTTTTTTAAAAGGAAATTGGAACCGCTAAAGGTTTTATACCTGCCGATGCTGCAACCACTGTATGCATTATTTTTTTCCAGGGTTTAGAGATATTAATCAAGGTCCAGCCATGGCGTTAACGCCACCCCACCACAACTATCCTGAATACTCTGTATTAGTTTTAGGAGCACTGTTAGTAATGATGGTATCTTCATTGACTAGCTGATGTATAATAGATTACAAATTTGAGACCATCTTGGAGTTTTCTTTAGGTATATTAATTATATACCTATAGGGTTTATGTAGGAAAGGAACAGAAACAAATTGATATTCCTTGAGCATTTGGAAAGTGCATTATAAGTACCAGAATATAACAACACCTATATTTTTTATTCATTCGTAAAACCCATGGTATTCTGGAATAATACGAGAAAAACAGCAACACCAGCAGAGAGCTCTAGACTGAAATTCACGGCTATTCTGCACTGCATACTGACGTATGCTAATGAACTTCTAACACACATATGTACACATTCACAAAGACATTTCTGTTCATTTAACAAATTGTGCAACAAGTAAACCTCATATCTGGATCATACATGGATTATTTAAAATGCAAAATTATTTAAAATGCAAAAAAATTTGAAGACACAAAATCCAATTTGTAATGCAAGAACATGACAGCCTTTAATTAATTGGGCCCTGGGAAAGCACTCATGCAGCCTTCACTTGCACACCAAAGAAAACTCACCAAAAAACAGAAATACTTGCATAGGAAATGGATGATGCAGATCTGGCAAGTGACCTGAAATGTCATGATCAGGCAGTGTGTGTGTGGGACACCATGGTGAACCCTCCTTCACACCTCTCTTTTCCTCCCTCATGTAGTAGTTCAGGTATAGATTAAATAAAAAGATGGAAACACTGCATTGCTGGTATAGATCAAATGAATAATACATACAAACTCCATACTTGCAGATATTAATAAATAACATGAAACATAGCCTTGCAACTAAATAACACACAAACCCAGCCTTGCAGATATGGATCTACTGAAAAATGTACCCAGATTGCATCCACAGGACCTGCCTAGCACCCAGATTGGACCCATAGGACTTGTCATCTTTGTCCTCAAACAGCCTGCTTGTGCCACCCTTGCACCAAACAGCCTGCCTGTGCCATCCTTTTTCCCCCCTCATTCATTCACAGATATTAATTTATACGCATTCATTCACACACACACACAATCAGAATAGCCATAAAACTAGTCCATGCATGTTTAAAAAGCGTCACCCCATAAGATAGCAGAGAGGTGCTTTTAAACATTTGTGTGGCTGCTATTAAAAGCAGGTTCTGGAGAATACTCCATATGCATTTGCCCCTACCCCTTTGCTCCCACCGTGTGGTGTACTCAACATCAGTCAGCTTCAGTGAAAGCACAGCGCACTACTGCGCATCTCCAACAATGCCAATAGCTTGGGGGCAGTGAGGAAAAAAGTCCATAGAGAGGATTCTGATGATTTATTCAATACAATGAGATTTCAAAAGCTACAAAGAGAGTCAATGTTTTTCCAAGGTTAATTATAGTAGATGCCTTTGCAGTGTGTGTATACATGTCTGACATACACCACACTGTTTGCACACCTATTGAAATACTGAAACACTTTTTCTAAAACAAAGGATTAGTGAAAAGAGCACTCTGATGACACTGCACCTATATGGAATTGGGTGCATATTAAGGTGATGTGAATTGTTTGTAAATCTTGCTCTCAGAATGAAACCACATAGGAAAAACATTTAGTTAGATTGTTTCCTCTCCAGTTTTCAAACAATGCAAAGCTGTTTCAATGATGGAGGCAGGGGTCACTGCTTTCTACTGCTCTATTTGTTATAAAAACACGAGCATATTACATATTCTACCTACTACAGACTATATTGCCTAGACTATAACTAGGGCTAATGTTTTCAGGATGGTTAGCAGGTGTTCAGAGGAGCAGAAGACAAACTTTTCAGGGTAACTTTAAGGTAACTGTTTTATCACAGCTTTTAGCATACATTCTATCACATGGGCTTTGATTTTGGATATATAGTTTAAAGGTTAACCTTAGAGAAGCTAAGATTGATGGCAGATAGTGGCTGAGCCAGTAATTTCCTGTCCTTAAGTTCACTCCACCATTTCTACCTAAACCAATTAACAATCAGCAACTTATCCATAGATGAAAGCTAGGGAGGAATAATCATGCAGATCCTGTGCGTTGAAATACCTACACATTTGCGTTGAAATGTTATACACATTTGCTGGACTTAATTTGTATTTTAATCTGTAATCATTGTCAGAAGTCCTTAACAAAAGGGGTCATGAGATTCTCCACCACACTCTGGTATAGCAGATGTTCATATGGAGTGTGTCTATGCCGACATCAGGGACGTCAGAGCCTCCTCGCACAGAATTTCCTTCTAGGAGGAGGAAAAGGACTTTCTTCAGCTCACTCGTTACCCTAGTAGTAGCATTGACTCCAATCCCCCTAATAGACTGGGGCAATACAGTACTATGCATTATACAAACGCAAGAACACATTCATCTTTTGTAATAATGTGCTTTTAAATTTGAAGGATTTACCTGCCGATGGGAAAGCATTAGTAAAGCGCTTAAAAAGTAACATTTTGGCACCCTTTCAAACTGGAACACATATCCCTATTTACCCTGTATGAAAAGAATATAGAGGAGCCTGAACCTTTTGGTCATTCCAGACATGTTGTTTTTGTTATGTTTTATAAGAGTGATGGCTAACCTTTAAATACTAGAATACACAGCACCTGACACAGAGCTTGAACCATTACGACCCCTGCCTTAAGGGAGGTAGAGAGAGTACAGCTGCTGAAGTCCCACCGTGGTGTAACCCCGTCAATCACATGCATACCATGAATACCAATGCAGCATTTTAGGGACTTGATAAATGGGAGTGATGGGGTGCTGTATTTCTTTAACATGTAGAGTTTTTATTCTAAACAATTATGGCAAAGGGAAAAACCCAGTCAGAAGGCACTCTTCAGAGTTCAAGAACTGTATTAACTCACTTGGGAACTCTTTTGGTTTTACTCAGACTCTCCAGGTGAAGCATTGTTTCTCTGGGTCTAAGAGTTACTTTCCTCTGGGGAGGGAATTGGTGTTTAGACCCGCTCACACCCATCTAATTAGGAGGTATCCTGTTATAGCCACACTCTTCGTGCAGCTAGCACACAAACTCACTCTCCAGAAGAGTGAGACCCCTAAGTGTCCACCCTGGAAAGTTCCAAGGTTTGCTGATTATGATCCTGTCCATTGTACCATACAGAATGGCTATTGATAGAAAATAATTCTAAAAATGGAGATTAGGGAAGAAATGTGCAATCAGGTTACAAAATAACAATGGTGTTCAGCGATTGCGATCTTCTCATCAGGAGACCAATAAACAAAACTTTCTATCACAATACAATAGAAAAATAATTATTTCCAATGCCTGCATTAGAGGTATGTCACAACTAAAGGTGAACTTGCATGGGCAGTCAGTTGGGTACCGCATTGTAAATCTAATCACACAAAGAAAAGGATATGGTAAGTTCCCTAACAAACTGCAAATACACAACAAAGGAGTCACAATGTTCTACAGAAGTTAGTAATAGGAAAGGGGGAAAAAAAGCAGATAAAAACCTATGATCTCATCACTCAGGAGAAAAGAGCTGTTTAATCAGCTGTGACTTGGCAATATGTGCCGAGTTTTCACAGCGAGTATTTGTGCAGGAAACATCTCTCTTACTTTTTGGCGAGTGCAGAACTTGTTTTGAAACTTGTGCTCAGTGGATGGACTTTGCACATCCCATGTCTGGAGCGGGACTCAAGGCTTTACCCTTGAAGCGTCACAATGAGCAATGTATTTCAATGTTGCTCACCTCCCAGACGCTTAAAGGGATAGTTTAAGACAGGACTGGCAAGCTGTAGCCCGTTTACCGTTACTAAACTGCTTTTCACAGACACTCTGTCATGGAACAACCGGCAAATAAATAGTTTGGGTGGTCTGGAATTAAGTGATTAGTTAATACAATAAATCGAGTCTCTGTGTTTTGTACACATATATTGTTAAGGGGAAAAAAAAACAGAAAAAAAACTAAAACTGTCATGGGAAGAAAAAAAAAGATGAGTGGTTATTGATATCAAAACAAAAAATGTAGTTGCTCATGACCTAGTAGTATTTTTCTAATGATAAATAACTGGTGAAGGCATCTGCTTTTAATTCATAATATGCCCAAACCACAAGTATTTGCATTAGTAGAAATTGTTAGCTTTATCAGCTGGACACAAGCCGACATAAAAGAATAGGATATGAATCATGTATTATGATGTTTATTTAATATTTCACAACTTCTTTTTTGGTAATGTTGAGTCATACCTGTTTCTGACATACCCAAGTCACATAATATTTAATACTATAAAACAAGCTCCAGTAAACTGTCCTGCCAGCTTTAAGCCTCTTGGACATTCATAATATTTGACAGGAAAAAAAAAATAATAATAAAAACTTGGTTATAGGACATACCAAATTCCAAGCATGGAGTGAAATGAAGTAAGTGCGACATTATAAAATATTACGGCTTTTTATAGAGAAATGACAATGTTTTCTGCCATTTTAGAAGTGTTACAATGTTTTTGGATAGATGAAGACCCAAGATCAAAATCCAGGTGTTTCTTTGGGGTGAAGACCAGCAAAATAAATATAGCGTTTTAACAAATAAGCATGCAATTTAAGAAACAACATTTCATCGTGACTGGTGGTGCATAAAACCAATTTTAATTACAAGGTACGAGCCAAAATACGCACCAAGATACATATAAGTGCTGGAGGGTATTGTTAAGGTGCAAAGGTTCTAGCATAGGGCTTAAGAGTGCATGTCTTTTGCTTACATTTTACCTATATGGTCAAACATAATTTTCAAGAGAAAGGTTTATGGGAAAATTGGTAAATAGTAATATATCCTGATCCGGTGATATTGACTCTGCTACACGTATGGTATAGGAGTCTGCTTCAGTATTATAAACAAGAGCTAGGGGAGAGGTGTTGACAAACGCGGGCTGAGTAGCACAAAAGAAGGAAAAACTGCTAGATAAAAGGTCCATTACCATAATCTTTTACAATGTATACAAACTAAGTAAATGAGGTCAAAATGGAAGGACATTACTTCGCTACCATCCCGAATGTATCACGGAGGTCCTTCACACCTCAACAACATTAAGATCCTAGATAATGGATAATAGTGAAACCAAAGCATGAGTTGCCATGCATGCATACTGTGTTGGGACAATTTGGCTGAAGAACCAATGTAGATTTCATTGTTGCGATGTTGTGATATAATGTATGTGTGAAATAAAAACTATATGTATACATTATATCCCAGACATTTTTATTCTCTGTTAGCAATGATAATTTTAATTATTCCTGACAGATGTAACACTCATAACATTGCCCCTGAAGGCATTTGAAGGCATGAAGGCATTCCCCACAGTTAATTACTCCCTGGGTCCTACCAAGAAGCATAGACCAAGACTGTTCAAATGACAAACAGGCTCCACAAGAGGGTTTAACCCATTTAATAACCCACTCCTTATTTCGCTATAACATTAAAACCAGAAAGATGTCAGTATCTTACTGTAAAGTAAAATTCCTGTGGCTTAGAGTATACTAAATGAAAAAAAAAATAAGTAAAGGCAAGGAAAGTTAAGTATTCTTAAATAAATATGTAACCTTCCTGAACACTTTCACTGGAAACAAAATACTGCTCTGTTACATCTCAGAACGGCAAAACATCGTGAATAAGGGACTGGGTATGCATAGGCGTGGAATGGAAAAAGGTATTTCATACTAATCAATTTAAAACCCAATATGAGACATGGTATATTTACAGAATACTCCCTTTAAAAATAAGCCTGTGTTTCAGTCAATGGTTATTCATTGTAACTTACCTCATTGCAATTAAATCTAGACATTAATTATATTTTATTGTGGAGTTTTGACAGTGTCTTTTTAGGGAAAATACCTTAGTCTTGGATAAAACTCACCATTCTATGCAACTTGACACCCCGCTTGCTGTGTATGAAGTAACTGACGTCTAATGCACAAGGAGGTTCAGCATAGAATTAACAAAAAGGTAATAATGTCCTTCAAGTAGAGCTCCTGGAAGAATGACCAAAACATATGAGGCCACCAACCTGGTGTGAATCGGCTAAAAACCAGCACTGACTTTGATATCAAAAAATGATATCGTTCTTTTATTCTCTGATTTTTTTATTGGGAAAATTAAAATATTGAAAGAACAACCCGCTTAATGTTTGAACTGTTTATGGCCATTGTGGTGATACGTAATTAAGTCAAACAGCAACATTCAAAGGATAATTATTCAATCATGTGTTATCTTGGATTTACCAGTAACTAGTCTCTAGGGTGTGTTAAGCTAGCTACTGTAGTAATGTAGTAGATCTGCAGTAATTTTGAGGTAAAATGACTGGGATAGATATCCAAAACACACTGGCCATGCCAAATATACCAAAGAATGGAACCCAGTGACCTATCCTTTGCAAAAGGACTCACAAAAAAGGACTGTATTGGAAGGCCACATGGTATACAATCATCCTAGAACCTTTTGCAAAGAAGTTTACGTTAGAACCTATTTTCATATCACCACACAGCCAAAACCATCTTTCTGATGAAATCCAAGCTAAGAAAATCTTTTTTTTTTTAATAGGATTCTTTTCTAGAACAGCAAAATAATTGCATATAGAACGGTTTATCTAATTAGTGTGTAAAAATAACACATACATAACCCAGACTAATTAGTATATTGTTTATGATATATGTGGTGCTTGATAAGAATGGCCCAACTCAACTGTAACAAAATTCTTACTGGGGGACAAATACCTGCCAACTATATTTCTGCTTAGACTATTTAGGCAAGTTAAACTCTTCCTACACAAGTCCTTATTATGATGGTTTAATAATAGAGCACTTACAAAATTTGTCAGCTATAAAATGCAATTCTTCTGGACATCACAGACCACCAGAGAGACAGCAATGTACAACTCTAGGCATTCAATGGAGTGATCGATATACATACAATCAAGAGAAATTAAGTATTCTATTAGGAAACAGGTCTACAAGATAGAAAGAAGCTGAAAGTATTATTTTGTTATTGTCAGTCTTAGGTGCCTCCGTGAATTTTTAACATTTCTGTTTCCACTGGATTTGAATAAGAAACATTAAAAAAAAAGGAATGAAGAAAAGATCTATTGAAGCAAACCCGTTCAACCTTTGCCAGACATTACAAAGAAGTCCCATGCCTGAGCTAGCTCTTCCTGTTTGTGCTCTGGGAAAGCAGGCTCTAACAGTGTTTTAATTCATAATAGTTTTACAGCATGCTACTCTGAATAAAATACATTCTCATAGCCTTGCTTTGTCCTACGTGCATACACATTATACACGACTGTACAAAATATAAACCATACTGGTATACTCCAACGAGGATTGCCGCTTTCCAGAGTAGGATTTGATCTCTGGGTAAAGGGGTGGATTAAACTGACCTCTGCCCACTTTGCCACCATCCCTCCAAATCACAACTGGCTATGCCACTTATGTGCCTGTATATGCAGAGGGGCGGAAAGACCTCAGGGCCAGCACAAAAATTCACAGGTTAAGATATGCAGTGGTACAAAAAGAGACAAACAGCTGGTATAATGAACTTTTATAGCTATGACATACAGAGCTGTGAAAAAGCATTTGCCCCCTTGCCGATTTATTCTATTTTTGCTTGTCATGTTTGAGATCATCCAACAAGTCTCTATAATAAGGTAGACTTGGGTAACTGAGTAACGCGGTATGTCATCACATTGTTTTAAAATGGGAGAGGTCAGTAACAGATTTAATGGAATTTTAAAGCTACAGTAATTGCAAGATGCCCACTAACCTTCAAAGTAATATACACTGTTGATTGATAACCAGCATCATGCTCTAGAGGCAAGTTTACTGGCATTTTGCCCTTACGCCCTTGAGCGTTTGGTTGTAACAAAGTGCCATGTTGTAATTGTCAGAACCAGCGGCAAGCGACATTGTTGTTTACAGTGGCATGGATACCATGTCGATTTGGCACCCTCAGCAAAGCAGCCCCAGACCATCACAATACTACTACTGTGCTTGTTAAAATGGATGTTTTTATTGTGGAATGATTAGTTACTTTTGACTCATCAGTCTAAAGATTATTCCAAAAATCTTGGGGGTCAACTTTTCCTTGAAAAATGTGAGACAAGCCTGTGAGCAGTGTTTTTTCACCTGGATGCCTTTTTTAATGCAGTTGTGAAGAATGACCTTTTTGTGTTAGTCTGGGTTCTTTTGTGACCTTCTTTATGAGTTATCGATGGGCTCTTGGAGGAATTTTGGAATGGCAGCCACGTCTGGGAAGGTTCACCACTGTTCCAAGTTTTCCCTGTTTGTAAATAATGGCTTACCCCTGTTTATTGGAGCCCTAGAATCTTAGTTTTCAGACTGACAGATGTCAATAACTTTGGTTCCTATCTGTTCTTGAATTTTTTTTATAGATTGTGGCATCTTTTAACTTTTGTTTTATGCTGGCAGTAATCATGTCTGTGTGTGCCTAGTGGAATAGAACCCACTTGTCAATTAAACGTGGTTAATTGGTTGCTCTAGTACATAATGGGGCAATTGTCACATAAGTCCAGGTACGGTTGGGTAGCTTTTTACTTCTATACATAAAATCATCATCTAAAAATAACATTTTTGTGTTTTATCAAGTTAACTTTGTCTTATATTAAAATTAGTTTGACGATCTGAACCATTTAAACGTGACAAATATGCAAAAATAGAAGAAATTGTGAAGGACACAGCTCTAATTTGAAAGCAAAAGGACAATAAAATTAGTGCATACTAATAAAGAGGAGACATGTAAACAAGTGAGACACATGTCTAACAGGGCTGCAGCTAACAATTAATAGACCGATTATTATTTTGATTTATTGGATTAAAAAAACTATATGCAATTTTTTCATTTATTTAAAATAATTTAATGAACAAACTGGGTGTTTATTTCCTTTCATTTACCAACCTGCCCCCCAGGTATGCACATCTGACTCTAGGCTTGCCACTCTGCCCACCCAGACTTGCTCCTTGTGCTCCAGACTCCCTAGTGGCTAGTGGGGGCAGCCGGTGGACGTATGTGCGATGCGGGTAGACAACCTCTGCTGGCGCCCGGCACTTCTATGCCGGAGCATCGGAAGGTCATCTCACGCCGGCGCTCCATCATAGAAGTCCCGGTGGAAGTTCTGGGCAGCAGCGGTGGTTGTCTACGCGCATCGCGCAAATGCCCACTGGCTGCCAGAGAGGAAGATCCAGGTCCCCCGCAGCGCATACGTTAAAATCGATCATTCAATCGATCATTAGTTGTTGTGTCCCTAATGTTTAATATAGTGACAATGGTGGAAAAAAAAAAAAAAGACCCTCCACCAACTAATAGAAACAGACCGATCTATTCACTAAACCCAGAGTTGTCAGCTAAGTAACAGAGATAACTTAACTGACGTTAGCACAATGTCAAGCTGCTGACTTGAATTATATGCTCTCTTGTTCTGTCAGAACAGTTGAGCTTAGCGAGTTATAAATCTAATTAACTCCTGCTGAAGATCTGAGATGATTTTGTCAAACTGAAGGCCTTCAACCCGACTTAAGATGACTTTCTGTGAATAGACATGCTTTTCATAGGAATTTTGACTAGCGTCCTCAATGCCACCTGATCAGGCAACTGTATGTTTGGTTAAAATAAGACAGCCATAGGTAATATTTTCCTTTTAGCCTTGACTACTTAAGTTTTCGGTATGGCACTGATGAATGAGGAGGAGGAGGACGTATGGTGTTCAGCTCTAGATAGGATGATTTTAGATAGAGAGACAACAATGTAAAATGTGACAGCAGAAAGCCAGCAGGTAATACAAGTCATAAGAAAGGTCGTGGGAATACTAACCAAATTCATTTTCACTACTTTCTTGTGGGCATAACATAAAGCATAATGCTACATATAGAAAAAGTTAATATCTAGCCCAATTTAAGGCAGTGTCAGGGATAGAATAGTTAATTGCCAGCGAAAGCAAATTGGAATAAAATGAATCAAAGTTTAGGATATGAGAAAAACAGCTCTGGTCATTTTATATTTGAGATATGGCAATGGGGAATCCCAGACCGTAAAAGTCATTTAGAGGCACATGTTTTCCTATTGAATGGAATCGTTACGCTTACAATGGAGAAAGAGCCTGTGTAGGACAACAAAACCTCCGCCATCATGTCGCTGGTTTCCTTAATAACTGAAATAACATTACATGAATGAATGCCAAAAGAAATATGATATATTGTTTCAAACAACACTTTAAATGGGAGGTTTACCACGGTGAAACATTTGTTCCTCCAAACATATAAACCTATTTTCTAATGTAGATGTAAAAATGAGTAGTTATAAAAGAAACCAATACTACAGAACCAAGTGAAATATCCCGAAACATAAAAAAGTGAAGCTCAATAAAGTCTTTACAGCACATTTTTAAGTCTCTTCAAAAATATTGGTATCCATAAAAAGTGATGGAAATGGCAAATAACATTTGAAACTTTAAACAACTCCAAATGAAATATTAACAAGCATTACAGCAGTGTGATGACTTCCCACATGATGCTTGTGATAACAGCGTTATAGAGGTCCATGCAGAGTCTTCTAAAACAATGAATTTAGAGTAATGGAAACAGGAGTCCATTTAATAATAGAGTGGGTAAGAGGTGATTGACTGCGTGTTATTTATTTTTGTATGTTTTCTATTTTATGCTATGAGATACGATAAAACAGGTTCACATTATAAATGGGCTACACTATAGTTTTCTGTTCAAAGTTGCAGAGTAAAGAACCTCTACCTTTCAAATATGGTACAAAGTCAAGTATTTGTAGTTAAGTGGGTGAAACTTTTAAACTAAGACTCACGCCAAACCTTGTGAAGATATGTGGTCCAATTATTTTCATTATCATAGGTATATATTTTATTATTGCTATTCACACATTTAAATTGTGTTGCATTCAATTTTAGAATCATGGTAAACATGTCAATTACCCTATAACATACCTTACAGTTGTATAGGAGGGAGGCTAGAGCTCATTCTTTGAGAATCGTATTTTACAAAGAGCTATTTTTCTTCTGTGCGAAGAATTAGGTTTTGCAATAAATGAAAGTAGATAGTATTAACAAACCACATATTCATATTATATTGTTTTTCAGCCAATTTAAAGTATTCAATTGAGAAAAATGTCTATTTACAGTTGTAAATCGTTGGTTAACTAGTGTTGAACATCTGCCAGTTGCTGTAGTCATCTCCTTAAACCGTACATTTTTTCATTCCTTACTCTGCTGCTGAACTATGGCAGATCATGATTGTACATGCCTTAAAAGAAAATATTACCCCCCCCCCCAATCAGGACAAAAGATCTACACGAGTACAGACCCTTTCAACACTCTAATTTCACAACAACAAAGAAAAGCATTCAATTCTCCTAGATTTGTGAAACAAACTTAATTGGAGAGTCTGTCACAGCCATAGGAAACTGTCCTTAAACTACCTGGTCCTATGTTAGTTTATGACTACTTTCATATTTACATTTGGTCACTTTTTATAGTAACTTTATTTTACTTAATCCTGCATTGCTAGACTAATTCAAATCATGATTTGCTATACTTTCTGGGAACAGCCTTACGACATTGTGTCGCATAGAACTATTAAATTATGCAGAAAAGTTTCTAAACATACATATTTATGAAACGTGCAAGCCAGGCCCTCTTCACCTAATGCACTGGTTTGCCAGTTCTAGTTTTATGTAATTTATGGGATTTAAATGTGTTACCTGTGAATTAAAGCAGTTTTGGGCATGCATACCACTGTACAAATTAAAACAGTTCTTCTATAACTAAAAAGGTATTTTCATTAGCAATATCAAATACTGCTGAGGTAGCTTCACTTCCTTCATTAACTTGGAGACATGCTTGTCATGTCAGGAATACTAAATCACTGTCAATATACTAAGAGTGAAGGTTATTTGAACAAACCTCAACTTGACAGTGTTGTTTGGGGAAGCCATATGGAAACATTTTATTTGAGCCATAATACAGTGCTATATCCAGTAAATTAGTTTAACATTGAAGAAACCTTGGTTATATATGATATTGTCCCAATAAAATTCCTGTCTGCAGACCCAGAGGCTGCCATTATGGTCAACTGTGAGATAGTCTGGGAGATATTCCCTACTCAAAACACCCCATCGAGCTGATTCAGGGCTAATGAAGTCCTGCTTAATTCTTTCCTCTACAGCTGGGTGATTATCACCGAGCCATTCTATCGTTTACCAGAACGATTAAGATTCGGGTGTCTACTAGATTGGGCCAACGATAACAGAGCCAGAATACATTCATGTCAAAATTGAAAGGCTTACGCCTTGTGGATGATTTAAGTCTTTAAAATAGTCACAGTTGAAATTTTAAGAAGTTTTCTACATCCGTAAGGATGTAAGCAGGTACTAGATATACTAAAAGATGGAATTTCAAAACGTCTTTCTGAAGCAACTCACTAACAGCTTGAATGGCAAAACATAAGTCTCGAGAGTATAGATATGATTAACTATTAAGATGTTCACTCTACTCTAGGTCAACAGGGAATAGTATCATAATGGCAAAGTAAGAAATGTACAAAAAAACCACTTCATTCAAATCAATATCTTACATATGGGAGGTAGAGCTTAAAGTGTTCTCAGCTGAATTTAAAAATGAGTCTTCTTATGTATTACATGTTTAGCCAATACAACAACCAAGAGTTTTAGATGGTTGAAAAATGGTCATGGAGACTAAGCATAGTTGTTAATCTCCTTGAATCTTTGTACATTAGACAGTATATGCGATATCATACCCCCACTCCATGCAATGTCACTTTTAACATTATGCTCAGCTACACCACTTTTATGCATGTCCAGAAAATTAGGACACATGGTTCTTCATTTTAGATCATTACAACAGACTATAAGACCAAAAGTTTGCAGCCACCTGACCATCACACCTATATGCTCCTGTTGGATGTCCCAATGGGCTTCCACTCTTCTGAGAAGGCTTTCGATAAGACTGGAGTGCATCTGTAGGAATTTGTACCCATTCATCCAGTAGAGCATTAGTGAGGTCAGGCACTGATGTTGGACAAAAAAGCTGGCTCGCAAACTGTGTTTCAATTCAACTCAAAGGTGTTCAATGACGTTAAGGGAAGTGGCTGAGCTGCAGGTACTTCAAGACACTTCTAATTCACATTAATATCACTTAATATTGACTGAGGCAGATTTTGCAGACATTTCACAAACTGACTTGTGGCAAAAGGTGGCATCCTATGACACTGTCACATTTAAAGTCACTGAGCTCCTTAGTACGGCCAGTTTTACTCCAATGTTTGTTTATGGAGATGGCTTCCTATGTGCTTCATTTTCTACACCAGTTAGCAATGAGTGTGGCTGAAACACCTAATTTCAATAATTAAGAGAGGTATCCACATACTTTGTCATTTTGTGTATATAAATCCATAGGGGCCCTTTAATACTAGAAGGATGATTATTTGTTGACACAAATAAATTAGCAACAATTCCAGGTGGTTTCAAAGCTTAATTAATGTAGGAAACTCCCTAAAAATACACCGGGAGTTGAACCAATATATTGAAATAAATCATCAAAACTATAGTGACAATCTGAAACTGTGGAGGATCTCTTAAAACTGCAACAAAATAGTTATTGGACATCAATGTGGATTGGTGACCTGTAATTTTACCCAATTTTTGTGAACCTAGCTTAGTGATACTACAGTGACCTGGTTTTAATAAGCCGCACTAGCATGGCTTCTTTATCACTAAATAAAGTCAACACATAACATCTCTTTATTAAGTGTACTGTTTATATAAGATCTAATAAACTACTTTGAATTGAAATAAAATAAGACAGGTTCAAATATATAATTTTGTATCTTATATTAGTATAGAAATTTAGAGTCAGTTATAATGCGGCAACAGAAAAGATGGAACCTGTGATGTATTGAGCCAAATATCCTCTGTTCTCTCAAAACTGGTTACCCACTCCATGAAAAAATATAAGAAAAGATGGTGGAAATTATTAAACTGGTATCAGTAGCCCCAGAGGTTCAACAGGATATAGAAAGCTTAAGAATGCCATTTGGAATACAGGCTGACTCCACTTCTATGACTGTTCATTTTGGATATTTCACGCATTTTTATTTTTTTGTGAAAAAAAAGTCAGCATGCAGAAGGAAGGAATGTCAGAATGCAGAGGAGGGTTTGGCATTCAAAATGCCCCAAGCATAATTTCCTATACACATACAAAACAAGTCCCTAACTATGGCTATGCACATTTTAACGGGAATACAAAAAAGAGCAATCGTCTAATAACTGAAAATCCATAGAAATATATAAAAATTCTAAAAATAGATGTATTTTGAACCGCAGACAGCAGCCTTGAACGTCACAGTATACATATATACTCTATCCCGCTGTTTGTTAAATGTTCTATTTTTGGGTATTCATATGGAAAAGAACACCATACATATACCACCTAGCCCATTAAACCAGTAAAAACAGGCTTCAATATTTCAGTAACGCCATTGTGTAGATATGAATTTAACGTCTCATTAGTAATGCTAAGAACCTTTTTCCCTTGAGTGAAAAATAGACGACGCATGAAGAAAAAAAAAATCTATTAATTAAAATATAATAATCTATTTTCCTCTGGAATGACAGGATTACCTCTTACAAAATACTGCATGTCTTCAGGGATTCATTAGTAGGATATCATTCATATGGCACAACTTTAAAGAGATAAAAACACAACAATGGACCAGAGCTTTATTAGTATTATTATTATTATCATCCATGGATTCTGAATGCCATAAGAGATGAAAATGTAGTATTACTTGCTACACTGAAGACAAAAAGAAGAGCCCGGATGCAATTTATTTTTACCTACATGGCTGGCTTACAGGCAATACCATTAAAGACACATAAATGCGATGTGAAAAGGTCAGCACTACCAGGTACTCGTGATTAATAACAAGGATCTCAGAATGAAACAAGTATGAACTAGCTAGGAGAAAGCAAAGCATCCAGGGCTTTACATTCTCTCTTTTTAAGCCTACAGCTAGAGCAGGTTTAATAAATCTGGTAACTCCCATCACTTAAATATCCTGGATATCCGAGTTGTATATAACTATGAGCCATTCCGGCTGGTCTATATGTGGCAGAATATAAGGGTGCTTATACCCCAATGCCTTTTTACCAAGCAATTTCCTTCTAACCCCCTATTATAGCGCCTAAAGCGTTTTCCATATACCCCAAATTCTCTCTGGGACCCTACACAATGGGGTTTACACAATAAATAGTGCGTTTGGGAAGCAAACTATGCTTTATGAAGGGTCAACATAAGCGAGCACTCTCTCCAACAATAGCTTGGCCCTACATAAAGCATTTTTAAAGGGCCAGCTCAGACCTTCTTGCAGAGAAATTAGCCAAGTATAGCCATTTATAATGCATGATGAATACAAAGCTTTGGAGCCACAACTCTTCTTCTTTAGTGAATAAACCTCAATGTTTCTGTTAATTCTGCATGATTAGTCAATGCCAACAAAAGACACAACATGCTCCTAGTCACTGTCTTCAACCCAGCTTGAAATAATAAATACTATGATCATTTATTTAAAAAAAAAAACCACATCCACTTTAACAGTATTTAAAATATGAAAAATAAGTTAATCAAAATCAATCCAGAAGTTATTACAAGGGCTATATAATCTAATTAATGTTGCATTTGCATTTTCTACATCAATATATGAATCCCATTATGAAAACTATGCTTTGGAGGCCTTAGCAAAGCGTTAGTGGTGCAATGCTCATTATTAATTCAGTATTATTCCAATTTATGCAATAAAGTGTTATCAACAAAGGTAGCAATATTTCAAACCACTGGATTACTCTGCATTAAAAGCATTTGCTCCCAAGGGTTCTAAGAAAAACTGCATATATAATTACAAAATGATTTATTACAAATCCTTCATTTGTATTACAAGGCCATGTGAAAATCTATTTTTAGTAAGGCATTTTTAGCATGTATGTTAAAGACTTTGCCTATGATATTCAAATTTAAGTGTTTCAGGATTTTGAGAAACAATATCAAATTATTATATTATAATACAATTATAATTTAATTGACTATTGCGAAGAATTGACATTTATTTTTCCATTGTTGTTTAATATTTAAACAATATATATATATATGTGTGTGTTACCACTGTTAGGGCAACAAAATAATGTATGCACATCATACACTATACCAAGACCAACAGAATAACTCAAAGACTTGCTCCAGCCCACACTCCACCTCTTATAAACGAGCCAGGCTGAGCTGGCACAAGTGCAGATGTCTCTCTTAGCTTTTATTATTTTACTTTAGTGGTGCCTGGGTACAGTATTTCTTCACCCACCCCTGTTACTAAAACACACGCTCTCTCTAACACCATAAACACACAATCTCCCTTCCTCCTCTACATTGTACCACTATCCCTAAGATCACCCAACACTAACAGCATATGTTGACACTATACAGTATACTAACACACAGACACCAAATACTGACATGCACATTTATGCTAACACCATCTGCTGACATACACTCATGCTTACACCATACACATGCACACTCTGTTGCTATACAGAAACACTCACACACACTGAACACCATTCACTTACACACACACTATCCAATACTGTACACTAACACACTCACTCACAAAAAGAACATACAAACATACAAGCACAACTCCTCTACCCCCCCTCCCACCCTCTAATCTCATGTGCAGCCCTGTGTTGGACTGCTGCCCTACTACAGCAGGGTCATGTAATGCGTGTTATGAGACCCCGCTCAGTGCTTCGGTTACTGGGCGCTGCGCACATGCGTTAATGCACCCCTGATGATCACTAGTCATTAAAACAAACTTCATGTCTGAAATGTTTTTCCATGGAATTAATATGGTGACCATTTTCACGGTTAAGTCCAGGGTAGTTTCAAGTTTTCTGTTAATAGTTAACTTTCTTCTTCTGCCCCATTTATATTCTAGATCTCTTTAGATACTGTAATGGTATTTATGATATGTTCAGACTTGTATGCATTGTTTTCTCGAGAGCTTAAGTCAGAAAATGGTTGATCCTGGAGGCCATAAAAGTACATCTTTGAGTATGAAATCCTTGCAAAAATTATATTCTGAAATGATAAAATAACCTACAAGTTATGAAGGTGGACATAAGAAATTACTGAATAACTAATTTTAAAGGGTGAATATGCCATTTTTTGCGAGGGGAGAATAAATTAAATTGCGTGGAAGCAAAATGCTATCTGTCAGAACCGGAAGCCTGCAGGCACATTCAGGAATAAACCTAACCTTGACCTAATGGTTTCAGTTAAGCCATTGAGATTTGAATTTGTAACTTTGAAGGCCTCATAATTATTAGTTATCTAGCAAAAAGGATTTATACGGCAATTCTTAGAGTACATGCATTTAAAAAGCACAACAAAACTAGAACTGACTATCAAATCCATTCATATAAAAATCTCTCCTGATTATATATATCTCTGTAAGACCATTTCCAACGTAATGTCCTAATTCCTTTTTTTTAGTTGTGGACCAAACTTTTAATTAAAAAGATTTATTTATCAGGATACACTGAAGAGTTATCAGATCATTTCAGAAGAAAAGACAGATTGGCCCTGCAACGCCAATATATATTGCAAATACATCGACACCACACTCTAGTCCTTTGTCAACATCTGCATTAGTTGACCACAGAACTGAATGGATTACAGCGGGTAAACCATAAATTAATACCAGACACAACTGATGTAGGTTTCAGAGATAGAATTTATAACTAATGATAGTTTCAAGGATTGTCTATACTAAGTCTTAGCCTTAAAAATTTGGGCATAATGTGGTTCTACCTTAAACACCCCCTGTAATTTCCAAAAACACACCAAATGGTCGTGACAACCATCATTCTAGACAGAGAAAATAGTTGCACCTCAAAATCCTTAAGTACTTAAAGGGAGCTATAAAAGGTACCGAAGAGAGAAAGACAATTAAAATCTATTATAAATATACATGCTACATTTCATTCTAATTCACTGTCATTAATATGCACTTTATTCTTCTATTTATCTTCCTGTTCCCCTGGCACATCTGCTTTATTTTCATACCGATCTAATTAATTTAGGGCCATCATAGATTGCTGCAATCAATACCCAAGCCTACTTATCTGGACTCATCATTCCACAAATATTGTGTTTGAGTGTTTTCTTTTTAGTATAGCATTTTCATTGACAAAAGGGAGTTTCATGAATGAAATTATAGAAAAAAAAAGTGTCACTATGTAACTCAATGCTCTTTTTTGTATATATATATACACACACACATATATATATCATTATGTAATATATAAAATGAAATGAAACGTTTATGTCATTTACACCGGGCAGAAATGCATAAATATAGACTTTGGGATCACTGATCGGACAGTAATCATTAATTTCAAAAAGAGGGGGGGGGGAGAAAACCCATTAATGTGACGCAAAGCTCTACAGCATTGTTAGCGACAGACCCATATCCACAGAGGAATGACTGGAATGATTTGCCTGAGGCATCATGCCTTATAACAGTTGCATAGTTAATGTTTCAAGGGGGGGGTGGAATCACACAGATCAGGTACAAAACAACTCCTCAAAGCTGAAACAATGTTGGGTCGGCATTTAGCATCTTTACATATAAAAAGAAATAAAGATCCAACGCAGTTCGACTTTCACAGATCCAGTAAGAGTCCAGCACGCTTCAAGTATCTAGATGCACGCTTATATTCTAATGCGATTAAAAACATATATATCTTAATAAAACCCATAATAATGGAGTACATTCAAAAGAACACATTTGTTTCATAAATCATGAGCAGATCGCATTAAAGGGAACAGTCTGAAAGCTTTAGTATTATACGTACATCCTACGCTGATGAAATTGTGTAAGGTAAGAGAAAAGCACACGCAACTGCATGCATAGATTGTAATACATCCAATTCTTTTTGTAATAATAATAAAAAAATATATCCCTAATTCAAACACATTCAAAAAGAAATATTTGCTTTACTAATCATTAGTAGATCTCCTTAAAGGAAAAAGTCTAAAACCTTTGTGTATAATCTAAAACAAACAAAGGTTGAGGAGTGATGGTGAAGAGACTAGAATACACATAATGCAGGCACATCCTATAACACAACTAAACTCTAAAATTGATACAACAAAAGCAATAGTAAAAATGATTCTTAAAATATATTGCTAATTCAAAACATCAGAGACATATTATATTATATTTTACTTGTCCCGAGTTTGGTAAAACACTTCCACTAGTGTTGGTGAGCTCTACTTTATAGAGACATTGTGTTAGAGGGCAGATGTTTTTCACTTCAACACAAGGCCACAGCTAACAGACCTCCTAGACATCTCTTTATAAACACAGACACTGCTTTGAGGACTCATTAATATTTATTTTCATAATAAGATATTCCCTGCCATTTTTTGGCGCATGGATGCCTACTAATTAAATATATTCCCGGCTGCCATAGATGATCAAGTAGGACTCCTCTAGAGAAAGCTCACACTCAAGAGGCTTCTATGTGCCTGTGATACATAAGACAACACCAAACAGCAGGTTGGACCACATCTTAAAGAGAGACATAACAAGGCATGGCTTTAGGCATTCTTCATGTGAGAAATCGAGTTTAACAACATAATAACATTTTCCCCAAGATTGTTTTATAGAATTCTGAAGAAAGTGCGGCAGACTAACCAGATCCACTTCAGAATATCACCCTCTCACACTGGTTAGATACTCGTTATATTGTATCTCATTGGACTCATATAGCAGGGGACCACAGTTAAAGGGACCTCACGGTGTAAAAATAACACGTGAACATATTTGTATTTTTACTTCTTCATGTACCCAAAGGGAGCTCCCACCATATGTGTATAACCTTTGTTTTTTGTCCTATGGTTGTAAGGAATATGTGTGTGATATTTATTGTGAAAAGTACTGATCTGGCCATAATCCCATACTATTTGTGCAGTTACTTCTCGTGAAATGGAAGTCTCTCTGAGGACCAAAGCGCAGATTGTCCCACATGTGGCGCAGCATGCAAGGTATTTGCATCACTACTTATGCTGCAAATATCAATAACAGGGCTTTAGCCGACACATACTGTCCTAAAAATATCAAAATGCATCTTTGCGTCTCTGGCTTCACATACTTCCGACATCAGCGGAAGATCCTCTAAATTACAGCACCTTCCGATGCGACCTTGGAGGGAAGTCACACTCTAGTATCCCTTGGTCAAATGCTAAATTTGGTAATTGAAGTATGAATTAAGACATACAGATCTGCTCTACCTATCCTGCTGAATTTAATACTGTATTAACGTAATGCAGCATTAGAAACAGAGCTGCTAAATACCCAAACCTATCCGAGCAGGCCCCAACTGCCTAGTGGCAGGTAGGCCCAAACACTGCGAAGCGGATTCAAGTGCTAGGC
Source organism: Spea multiplicata (assembly GCA_009364415.1). NCBI lineage: Eukaryota > Metazoa > Chordata > Amphibia > Anura > Pelobatidae > Spea > Spea multiplicata. The sequence continues at coordinate 34,835 of VKOC01022727.1, forward strand.
CTGCCTAATTACCCCCCAGGCCCTGATTCCTGGAAATAGTTCTTTAACTACATCAAAATTTTATTTTAATACACAGGAAGAAAGGATACGTATTAACAACGCAATGAGAAAAGTGAAAGCCTGAGAAACCGTAGCTATGACTCAAGTAACGTATGGCAATTCATTGAACTCTGTAATGCTGGCAATTAGACAGCAGCTAACTTAACAGAGTAAGTAATTGCTCTTTTGTTTTACCCGCACCCTGCAGTTTTATTTTGTTTCTAGAAAAACACGCCTATCACTCATTTATGCAGGTGTTTTACCAAGAATCCTGAATTACCTTTAAACATTAGGGATCAAAAGTGTCATCTAAATTAAAATACATTCCACCCATGGTGACGTCAACAAGATATTTGGGAGTTATTCGGTTTCCAATAAATAGGGCAACACAGTTTGTCTTCCAAGATTTACCCTACTGGCATTATGTTTTCTAAACACGCAAAAATGCCTACAATCTTTCATAGGCATACTAATGTACATCCCAAGACACGCTGCCCAGAGCTCTTCCTCTTCAGGGTGGCTTTGCATAGCAGTGGGGCTGGCCACAGACCATTGGTAGTGAGTGGAGTGTGGAGTGTGGAAAGTGATTGGGCAAAGCAGGGAGTGTGCATGGCCAAAAGGCTCAGAGGAAGAAGAAATTGACCCAGGAATCAGAATGTCTAGGTCAACCCTTGGTATGTTCATAAGCCATACAAAAAGAACCACTCTCCAACAATGGTGTAGCCCTTTACATGGAAGGTATAAACAGTAACACGATGGAAGCACTTGTCTACCACTGATGGTTCTACATGATGAAATGACCAGTCACCAGTAATTTACTTCACCCCAAACCGGACAATAAATCTGCCAGTGTACCCTCTACAGAAGATTGGTGTCCGCATGGGTATATCTCTCAATGTCTGCCAGTAGATCTTATGAGATTAACATTGATTCAGTCTGCTTTTAAATGTTGCTACTGGTGGGTTAGTCATACCATTACTAAAACAAAAAATGTACATATAAAAGAAAACTATGTGTTGCCAAAAGGACATTAAAAAGACAAGCGCATATTCAAACTAGTATTTGTATCTTGCACCTAATGCATCTACTTACCAGAACTTTGTTTTCAACTTTATCTCCTTTAACCTCGAGTTTGACCTTCTTCCGCACAGCGATCTTAATTTTCCTCCCAATAACATCCCTGATGCTTTCTGTAAATATATGATAGACAGTTTCTAATGAAATGAAAACATTGCAAAATAACTCCAACTGCTTGAAAACAACATATGGAGTATGAATGGTTTTTTTTTCCTATCCTAGACCTTGCGATATCATTCTAAACAGCAAGTTAGCAGTATTTGTTAACAATATACCAAAAAGAAGAGGTTTACAAAAAGAAATACAAAATGTATGATTTTGATTGAAATATAAGCACTCCTTTTTTCCCCAAAGATCGTAATGCACAGCATATAAAATCTGAGTATTACTAAAGGTATATTTTATTTCCAAGTTCTTTGTTGCTCCAAGGGTTTCTAGAATGTTATCATGTACCACTGCTATGTTATCAACACTGTCCACGTAAAGTAATTCTAGATGAGTACAAATCCCCACAGTATCATCACTAAATAGGTGTTTGTCTTATCAAAAGAGCTAACAAGCCAACATGAAGAAGCCAAATACACCGGTTGAAACCATTAGTTTACTTGAGTCTGCGCTATAAATTAGTTCCTCAGAACACCTCAAATAACCAGCTAAGTGGAAGATCCCCTGAGATAGAAACTAGTAGACCAGCATCTATTTTTCAGACCTCTGCTCATTAAAGATGTACCTGTGCTAATAAGAGGAGATCCTGGAAGCAACCACTACTATGTATGTGAGGACTTTAGATGATAGGCTTGAACACAGAAACACAAATTACAATTTAATAGGGATAAAAGATGCGCTTTACTCAGTGAACACTTCTATACAATTTGTTCCACTTGTAATGTTCCCATTATACACAAAAAATACAGAAAGGTAAGCACACCCTAAAAAGTATACACACAAGGGTCTCAGGGAGTATAGTCCCACTGATTCAGCTCCTTGGTAAGCAATACAGCCATGTAAATTTAGATAGGATTCTCAAAAAAATGGGGTACTTTGACACAGTGGCAGGCTAAGCAACATATGACCATACAGAGTAACATTTTCCCAATATTTACTCCGCCTTAGGTGCTTTTAAATAGTATTTTCTGGGTGTGCATTGATCTTTTGTTGTGTCATTACACATTACACCTGCTAAATGGATATCACACTTTCTTGAACAGAACCAGGCAAACATAATGCAATGGATGCCTTTTTTGCCCATAAGAGGATACAGTATTACCCACAGTAACATAATTCTGATTTCACTAGTGAGCAACAACGTATGGACTGTCAGCTACTTAGATAATAGGTGGGGAAGGTATGGAATATTTGACTGTTTCTTATTTGCACAATAAACTAGACTCCTAAGAAAAAAATACCAAAAACGTACGGCAACTGCTACTCAGGTATTACCTGTTCCAGTGGATATTAAAGCAAGCTTATACAGTCTATATGTCCACTGTCTACAAACTTCCTATAATCTATCGCTATAAATTGCATACAACAAGATAAGAAGTTTGCTTTTCGAGAGATTTGAGTTTTAGCAGCAGAAAGGTCCAGTAGGATTAGCACAGAGTAGTGGCCCTTGGATTAAGGAGCCAGTAGGTCATTGGTAACTTTATTAAGGTCGGTCTCAGTAGAATGTCAAGAGTGGAATGTAGACTAAAGTGTGCCGAGTAAAGAGTTTGAGTAAAAAAAAAACAAAAAAAAAACCTCAAGAAGCGTGGAGGTAAGAGGAAGTAGAGAGAAGGGACGGTATATCTGCTGTGTCCAGGGAGGGCTTTTTCAAGATTGGAGTTATGGTTGCATGCTTGAAGGAGGATGGGGCAGATCTAGCAGAGTGGAAGAGATTGAAGATATGAACTAGTGTAGGCACAAGAATAGGTTTGAGAGACTAGATAAGATTAGAAGGAATAGGATTAAGGGGACATGTGGTTGAACAAGAGGAAAGAAGAGCACAAACCTAAAGAATTGTTTTAATGTAGAAGAGAAAGAGTTCAGTGCATGGGAGAGTCAGTGGCAGGGCAATGGCAAGAGGAAGACTGCAGATATTGCATCTCTCGTAGTTTCAATGAAACAGGTGGCAAAGACATAGGCAGTGAGGCTAGTGGAAGGGGTAGTTGTGATAGAGCAAAGGAATTAAAAGTATTGAAGAGGAGTGTAGGGTTATGAGACAGGGAAGAGGTAAGGTAAGTGAAGGAATTTTCCTTAGCAGAGAAGTAGGAACGTAGCATAAATTCATAATGCAGGAAATCAGACACAAAATGAGACTTCTGCCAACAGTGCGGGAACAACAAAAATGCCCTTTATCCCCATAATTTATATTATATTTCAATACATTTCATAGTGGCTGTCAAATTAATAATTAAGTAGCTCACACTGAATAAATAAGCGAGGATATTCCAGTTTCTAAGCGTCAGTGTTCAGTTCACCGCAGGAACAGTCTGCTCAGAGGTGACTCTGCATGAGGGGTTATTATCTGTTCTTAGACCCAGCAATGAGCCCGCCATTCAACAAAGACATTGTGGACGTGGCAAGGTCAAATGTTAAAAATGGATTTGAGAAAACTGGGGCAATAAGCCAATTATAATGAATCATTTTAGCATTTTATTAAGTCTTTCATTTCACTTACAAAAACCAACCATTACCTTATTATTTATCACCCTTCTTCAGACTAAGGGGGGGGGATTATCATCTAATATTCCGCTCACTACCATTGGATCATGTTTTCTACCAGCTCCGCACAACTGGTTTTTAGTTACATATTTAGCTGTAGTATATTCAGCTTTTTATTAAAGTCTCACAGTTGGGACAAGTCTTGACAGCTAATATGCTCATTGTGGTGTATGCAAGACCTCTCATCTTTATAACCCTTTCAGTATTTAAGCAGTGAAGAATAAATTGCATCCTTCAGAAAACCAATGTTTTAGAACAAGGCTCTCTTTCTTCAATGTGTCTGATTAACAGTTCCATTGCTACATTAATGCAACAGACCTAGTCACTTACCCTACCAACCGGAAAATATAGCCTTTTTGCCTCATCTTGTTAATATTGAATTGGCGGGTCACCACAACCTTAGAAGTTTTTTCTTCGTGTACCAAGTGCACTTCTTTGGGTTTTGCATACGTCAACACATTAAAGGGACACCCCCAGTGTTCATGCTGCCTTACCAATGAACACTGCAAATCACACTGGAATTAACCGGAGTGTTTTTTTTTTCCTCAAGGAGGGGGTCACATAAGACTCCTCGGAACACTCAATGAGTGAACGCTAGAGCTTACTGGCAGTGAGTATACCACGTGGGAGCAGGAGGGGTGTTTGCTGAACACATTTCACGCAATGCAGGGGCAGGTAAAGAGGTAAATGCATATGGGCGATTCTGCAGAATATGCATTTGCAAGGGGTAATAAAGCAATATTATAATACAGTAAGACACTCCGCAATCAAGTTTTATAGTGCATATGAGGGCTGGAGTGTCCCTGTATGAAATATATAAATGTCTTAGGAAAACTAGGAAAATAAAGAGTTTGGATCACAAAATATATATGCATATATTTATTATCACACCCCATAGCTAAGAGATACATTTGATGTAACACTGTGGCCTTAAAATTAAAAGAAAGCAAAGCTTTCAAAATGTATATTAACTGAAATCGTATTGATGGGGGGCAAGACCATTCCTCATAATGAAACACTACCTAAAACTCAAAGGATTTGAAGGAAGTGAAAAATAACACCAGCCTTACAATGATCGAAATGTAAAAAAAGCATGCTGAAGGCAGAGACTCCCAATGTACCAGTAGTAGAAACATCATCCACTATGAAAGTCCAAAGTAATGATTGTCTCCATTTATCTTCACAATCTACTGACTCTTATTTCACTTGCGTGAATATGTTGACTGCCAAATCATAGCGTAGGTGCAGAAGGCCACAAGTAAAGACAGCAGTGAACCTTTCGCAAACCTTATCTGTCAAAACTGAGACTCATTCTCAGCTGCTACAACTCATTCTAACACTTCCCAAATCACTGCCTCTGCTCTGACTAGGTCTTATAATTTATCTAGACTAAATCAAAGAGTTCTTCAATAAAGCCTCATACATTATACATGGCCAGCTCAGCCCTTCTTGGTTGAGAAACCAGCCACCTTGGACCTTCATTATGAGTATTGCAGTAAGGGAGTTGAAATAGTCAGAACATTAAAGTGTTCTGACTATTTTAACAACAACCCACTTTAGTTCTTGGATTTTTCAGTCCTTGGTGGTTTATTCCCAAATCTGCTTCCAATATTATACTATCTTTAAAATATAAACTACCAGCTGGTAGACATGATTGGAGGTCCAAGCCTAAACCTGATAAAATATTAAGATAAATGCTCTGTGATCATAGGGGATTACACACTTTTACGTTATTTCATTTTTATTGACATTTTACATTTACAAAGCATGCCCCTAATAAAACACAACTGCTGCGAAGTTCTAAACTATCTTCTGCAAAAAATGCTTTCATTGAATTTTTTTTTTTACTGTTTGTACTCGCAGATCAGTCTGATGGGACTGCCGCAGACTGTACATTTCCAACCCCTTGGGGGGAAAAAAAGCAATTTTACTGCTACTGTGCATCGCAACACATCTCCATATATTATTTGATTTGTCATATCATATCTATCATATCACACTCTGCATAGATCCACATACAGTATATAATCAATAGGTACATCACGGCCACTTATACATGCTGTTCAGGATGAGCTGCATTTCACTGCACCACTGGCGGGGATGCCAGATAGACCTGGCATTATGAAAGTTCCATGATTACACGCATCTTATAGCCATGTACAGCATCAATGGCCATGATATAAGTGGCTTCACATGCTCAGATGACACACTAGTTTGTTTTGGTCTACAGGACCTATGTATTGAAGACCTTCACTACAATGATATCAATATGCCTGGGTATACCAGATCAGTCATACACACACACACATATATATATATATATATATATATATATATATATATATATATATATATGCACACACACGCATATATATATAAATATATATATATATATACCTAAAGAACTGGTTCAACATGTTCTGCAAACTAGGCATGGGATCAGGAAGGCTTGTGGGGTGTCCTCTTAAACCCATAATAAATGACACCTGCGGTATATAGCATGTATAGCATGATATATGCTCAAATTACCTGTAATCCCCATAGGGGCTGCACTCATACGTGTTTAGAAATGCATTGTGATCCCAGCCCATGCCCTCTCCGCCCTGCGCAGTTACTACACTTGTCAATACATCCCGAGCATACAGAAAGATTTAGCTCCAAGCGTCAGCCGCACAGCTACGCCCACCCACTTTAACCCATTTCTGCCCGATCTCTAGCAACGCTGTCACTTCCAGCAAGGGGTTAATCCCAGTCGCTAGCCAAAACACTGCTCGCTCATACTCCAGCCAAGATGATGATGATGATGATGTAAAGCACGTGTCTGCTCTGTATGTACGATATTCCGAAGCGAGCATCTTACCGAGCAATTCCCTGGGAACCTCTGAGCCCTCTTCTGTCATTTTGAGCCCTCTTGTCTTTGATGGCTCAGCGGTACCAGGCAGCGGCAGCAGCTCCACTCAATCCCCGCCGCAGCACCTTACAAGAGCGGCGATGCAGAACAGCAGCCCGGAGCCTTCCTACTGTACATGCCCGCTCCGGATCCCCTCCATAACCCCAACCGGTGCCTTCTACGCTCCTTTAAAGCAGGAAATAAATGTGTCCCGGTAGAGAAATCCCTCGCACTGACTGCCAGGGGGAGAGGCTTGGACAGAGAGACAGGGAGCGAGAGGGAGAGGGGGTGGGGTGTGAATGAGAGATAGGAGGAGGGGAGCTTGATAAGAGCAGCTCTCTGTCTGCTTTCCCCAAAGCTTCGTTCCCCTTCTCCTCTTTCCTTTCCCTCCCAGGGATGAATGCAGATGAGGAGAAACCCCCTTCCCTCTATGTGCAATAAGGCCCTCCTTCTCCCGCTCACACCGCACACCGCACACCTCCACGGCGATGGATGGGCTGAGCGGCAATCCCAAGGAGTGGCAGCCAGGTCACAGTGCCTCACCCTCACCTATACTCACACTTATTATTATTATTATTTATCATTATAGTTGTTATTTTTATTATTACTACTACAATTTATTAGTAGTATTATTAATAATAATACTAGTAGTAGTAGTAATAATAATGTATTATTATAGTTATTTTTATTAGTACTATTTATTAGTAGTATTATCAAATAATATATCAGTATTGAAAGTATAAATTATGTGTTATAATTATTATAGTTTTTTTATTTATTATTACTATTAGTAGTATTATTAATAATAATATCATCAGTAGTAGTAGTACAAGTAGTTGTAATAATAAATAGTAATAATAATGTATTAAAAATAATATTCTTAAATAAAATGTATTATCAGAATTATTATTACTATTGTATTTATTATTATTATTATTATTATTATTATCTTTTGTTTATGTAGCACCAAAAATGTACACAGCGTTTCTTAAAGTACAACATTGCTTTTCACCGACATATAATCTAAATGTAATAAATCCCGTTCGCTTCAACAATTTGTCCTCTTAAAACAAATATTGTAACTATGTGATCATTTAACTGTATGCAATGTATATACTAAGTATAAATATATACTACATATATGTGTATATACTATATTAATATAGTATCACATTTACAAAAAGTATATTAAAAGTGGGTTTCCTTCTTCTCAGAGATCCCCATTTGTTATTATTTACTAATACACATATTATTTACTTGTTTTAACACATACGTTTTTGTAAATGTTACAATTTAGTTACATGCCATGTGTTTAAGCGGCTGTGTATGTGGATTCTATATTCAGCCATGTAAAAGATTTGGTAAGCAGATCACGGGATGGTAAACTTGACAGTAAGTTTATCAAGCAAGAGACACATTTGGTATCTCCCCAAATTGTTGCAGAACAGCACTATGCGCATGAAGAATAAATATTTTGGTTAGCGCCTTCTTTCAAACTATTGTTTTCTCACCTGCCATATGTAGCTTTGCAAATCAGTGCTCTATGATATTAACCGTTTTCTGGGCAGGGACTGAGAGCCATCTGCTGGTGCTGAAGAATAAATCCTTTCCCCTGCAGGCGTGTGTTTCTACCCCGCTTCCCCTCAGTCTCTCGATGCAAAAACAGAGAGCAGATGGAGATGCTGATTTAGAGGACACACGCCGTACAACAATCCTACAAGTTCTTTTGCTTGTAGTATAAACAGACTTATGTTAGAAAGCATGTCGGAGGATGGGGGAAGGCTTTGTAGTAAAATACACAAGTTCTAGGGTTTTTTTTTTTGTTCAAGGATTATAAATGCATTATTATTAGTACTGTAAACAAAAGTAAACAAAAATACTTGTCAAGCACTAATTGTATTTTTTCTTTGTCGGAGGTACCTTTGAACTTCAGGTAAGTTAAATATTTCAAATCTCTAACATCACTATGCCTGATGTAGGCCACTTCCAGCCATCTTCTCGTTCATGAACAGGTGATGCCCTGCATAATGTATAGCTAATAAGGGGAGATGCAGTATGATTGCAAAGTTATCTCGCTGATGGAGCAAATAAACTGAACATCTATTACGAGAACATTGGAACAAGTAGGCAGCGCCCAACATGAATAGGCCGCTGATGATAAGCGCCAGTCTTCTGGTTCAGAAAAGGGCTTCCTAGATGGTGAATGGTTTGCAGGATAAAAATTATCAGGAAAGGCTAAGGGAACTTGATATGCATAGATTGGAGGAAAGAAGAGCAGATTTGATGGCAACATTTAAATACTTAAAGCCATTTAACAGAGTAAAAAATGGATGTTCATTTCAAAGGATGAAACATGTTGGAACGAGAGGCTAAAGTCTAAAACTAGAGGATCAGAGGTTTAGATGCAATATAAGGAAGTTTTAGTTTACTGAGAGGGTGCTAAATAAATCAAACAGCCTCCCATCAGAGCTGGTAGAGGCTAATACAGTGAGGGCATTTAAATATGAATTGTAGATGCATAAAACTAATCTGAATCTAAGACAAGACCAAGAACTGATTAGGACCTGAGTCTTACATCGTGACAAATGGGCAGAGCAGTTCTTATCTGGCATCAAATTCTATTTCTATGTTTTAAAAAGAAGGATTATTGTCTATATTTTTGTCATATTCTGTTGTGGTTAACCTATTTGTTTCCTTTGTTTCCAGTCTCTTTGGGATACAGTTTTGGATTGTTGCATTGGTTACACGCAAAAAAATCTAGGCCGGCTCAGATGGCTGAAAGAGTGGAAATGGTTAGAATAATAAAGTCAGATAGGGATCAAAGTGAAATACCGTATTGGCTCGGATATAGGCCGCACCCGGATATAGGCAGGGGAGGCTGTCTGAGTGTATCCGAGAGTAGGATACAGATCCCCCTGCATGTCTTGAGCGCCGGGCGCTAGACCCCGAATATAAGCCACACCCCCACTTTAAAGACTTAAAGTGGGGGAAAAAAGTGCGGCCCATATTCGGGCAAATACGGTATTAATCAAGCAGCATATGATTTCAAAGTTAACTGGAATGCTAGGTGGCATTTATCATTCCAGTATCCAGAAATTTAATTGTTACCCAAGTTAACTCAAGGAGTGTCAGTCTGCAAAATAAACATGTATTGTTTTCTTACAGGATAATTTATTAAAACTGTTTGTCTGGCTCAGATAACATACTTTTATACATTATATAATGTGTCTCATCCAAATCAGTAAATTGTTGCCTTAGTTTGATCCGGCCAAATGATGTATTTAAAATGTAGGATTTTTTAATTAAAATTTTTTTAATGGTACACTATATGATCATTGAGTTTAGCTGTTTCACGCCCATTGTTAACAGGTGTACAAAATGAAGCACATAGACATTTCCATAGGCACACATTGGCAGTGGAATTGGTCAAAGTGAGGAGCTTAGTGACTTTAAATGTGGCAGTGTCATAGGACGCAACTATTTCAGTTTGTGAAATTCCTGCCCGCCATATCTGTCTGGTCCACTGTAAGTGTCTATGAGCAACAACAGCTCAGGCACAAAGTGGTAGCCATTACACATTCACAGAGCGGGGCTGCCAAGTGCTGAAGAATAGAGTGCAAACAAAACACCTGTCTTCTGTAGCATCACTCGCTACAGAGTTCTAAACTGGCTCTAGAAGCAACACAAGCACTGTGTGTCAGGAGCAGTAGCGTTCCTAGCGGGGGGCGGGGGGGGGGCGGTCCGCACC
>VKOC01022730.1:0-12160 GCA_009364415.1 Spea multiplicata
GGCAGAGTGGTGAATGGGGAGGGGGAGAAGGCAGAGTGGTGTATGGGTGAGTTATAGTGGTGTATGGGGGTATAATGAATTTCAGGGTAGCAGAGTGGTGTATGGGGGTGTAATGAATTTCAGGGAGGCAGAGTGGCATATCTGGGGGAGTTAGAGTGGTGTATAGGGGGAGGTAGAGTGGTATAATGAATTTCAGAGTGGCATATCTGGGGAGGCAGAGTGGTGAATCAGGGAGTATAATGAATTTCCGGGTGGTGCACGGCATTTATGGGGGGCGGAGTGGCATATCAGGGTGCACAGTGGCATATAGGGAGGTATATGGTGTGACAGAACCCTCCATCACTGGGGCCCCTGGAGAGGCCTGAGAGCCAGCCTCCTCCCTATCGACTATGGGCCCAGGCCTTGTAGAGACTTCTGTGTGTGGATATAGGGGTTCAGTCTGCTGATGTACCCCATGTTTTAGCACTCAGAGTCTCAGAACTGTAACGTCTGCTGGACATCCTGTGGTAGGAAGAAGGCTGATTGTCTTTGCATTGTTAATTGTATAGGTGTGAAGTGTTTCCCCTGTTATTGTGTGAGTTAGCCCTTGTCTTAAGACCCCCTGTAGGTATGACTAGGTGTCACTGCTGCATACCTAATTATCAATTACATAACAGGTAGCTGTTAATCCTGTGAGCTCCTGTTATCCCTGTGTCCTGGCCATTGTCTGTCTTAAGCCAATTATATGTCTATCGTCATTCCACGTCTACGTCCCCAGTTAATGTAATTATTTATGTCTCGTGACATCCTGTCCTTCCCCCGGATATTGTGTTGCAGGATTTGATCTAATTACTTCCTTCCTGCCATGGTAATTAGATCATGTGATATTTGTATTGCCCCTTTTCTACTTCTGTGTATATATACCTCTGTATTTGGCTTTAATAAATGAGTCCTGCTTTCACCTCAACATGAGTGTTGCCTGATGTTTGGGGTGGGTTATAGCCACGCTGTGTAGCTAAGCTTCGGATAGCCACAGTGCCAATGCGGCTTCGGTGCAGTGACGTCCCTCCTTCTATCTACAACGCTGGTTCTGCCCGGCGCTGAAGGGGTTACTTGTTGGTGTCCCGGCAGGAGGAAGCAACGTTAGGCGGGAGTACCCAGTCGGGGTACAGGTCGGTCCCGTCACATTGGTGGCAAGCGGTCGGATTTTTTCTTCCAAACGGGACATCCAAACCACCACCAGGATTGGTCACCCTTCGGGCAGAGAAGGTGCAACGCCAGGATCCTCAGCTATGGAACTGGAGTTCAGATGGCGTATGCAGGAGGCATGGGCCCAACACAACAGACCTGTATCGGCTGAGGACGAGCTGCGGTGGAGGGATCATATCCGTCGGCAACTCTGGTGGGAGACTCTGCGATGGGAACAGGAAAACTTGGGTAAGTGCCTCCCAACCAGCGAGGACATTTACTGGTTCCAGCTGGAGGCACGAATGCCGTTGCTGGGAAAGCAGCCCAGGGAGGAATGGGTGGCCGAGTTGGAGGTGCTGGTCCAGGCAGAGCTGAGGTTGGACGATGGATATCGGGCTCTGCGTGGGTACGCAGCACAGCTATGCCCGGGGCTGGAGGATAAAGGTCCTACAGAGGGCTATGGCTTTGGCGGCCCGGGATTACTATTGGAAAGCATAGAAAAGGATCCCGACTTCGGAAGTACATCGGAGTGTCGGGAGGAAGACATCCAGGAGCGCAGGGCAGAGGCTATCCCATTTGTGCCTGAGCTGTGGGCTGACCTGGATTATTTGGTCACACAAGAATGGGAACTGGAACAGGCATATCAAGATTTGTTCGACCATGTTCAGCAGTATGCCCCAGTGTCTATGGATTTTGTTGATTGTTCATCCGAGGATGTTAACCCAGGATGGGTAGATGAGGCTGCGGTCTTCACACCGGGGTCCTCCGAATGCTGGGTAGTTTGCCCGGATCCATACCCCCCAGCTGAAGCGCTGACAACAGGGTGGAGAGCCCCTGGCCTCTGCCCCGTACCTGCAACAGGAATCCAGGGATATGCGGCAGCCGGCCCATCTCCCCAGCGGCTGCTGGAAGACCCGGGAGACTGCGCAGCTGGCTCATCTCTCCAGCGGCAGATGGAGCACCAGGGAGGGGATGCAGGCGGTATCACTCCCCAGCAGGTGGGTGAGTGTCTAGGAGATGGCGCAGTTGGCCAGTCTTTCCAGCGGCAGCTCACAACTCTGGGAGCGGAGGAACTTGTTCTCCCTCCCCAGCGGCAGATCCCAGCTGAGGGAGCTGTCGTCGTCCCTCCTCCCCAGCGGCTGAAGGATGACCTGGGAGTGGAGGGTACCGTCCCTCCTCCCCAGCGGCTGTTGGATGACCCAGGAGACAGCGCAGCCGGCTCATCTCCCCAGAGGCAGATCCCAATTGAGGGAGCCGAGGGTGTCGTCCCTCCTCCCCAGCGGCTGACGGATGAACCGGGAGACGGCGCAGCCGGCCCATGTTCCCAGCGGCAGAAGGAGCATCAAGGAAGGGGTGGAGACGGCATCCCTCCCCAGTGGCCAAGTGAGCGCACAGGAGATGGCGCAGCTGGCCAGTCTCCCCAGCAGCAGCTCACAGATTCGGAAGTGGAGGAACCTGTCCTCTCTTCCCAGCCGCAGATCCCAGTTCAGGGAGCCGAGGGTGTCGTCCCTCCTCCCCAGCGGCAGACAGATGACCTGGGAGATGGCGCTGCCAACCCATCACCACAGCGGCAACAGGAGCACCAGGGAGAAGATGCAGGCATCATCACTCCCCAGCGACTGGGAAGATTCCAGAGAGAAGGTGCTGTAGGCACTTCTCTACAGCTGCAGTTACATTTTTCTGGAGAGTCAGAGGTGGGGCAGGGAAGTACTGCTCTTGGAGGGGCAGATTATTTGGGGCACCAGTTTCGGGAGGGCATTGATGGGCTAAGTGAACTAACTGACTACGGAGTCAACCCGTTTGGGATTTCCTCCTGTGTCAGTCCTATTTGGAAGGGGGAGATGTGTGACAGAACCCTCCATCACTGGGGCCCCTGGAGAGGCCTGAGAGCCAGCCTCCTCCCTATCGACTATGGGCCCAGGCCTTGTAGAGACTTCTGTGTGTGGATATAGGGGTTCAGTCTGCTGATGTACCCCATGTTTTAGCACTCAGAGTCTCAGAACTGTAACGTCTGCTGGACATCCTGTGGTAGGAAGAAGGCTGATTGTCTTAGCATTGTTAATTGTATAGGTGTGAAGTGTTTCCCCTGTTATTGTGTGAGTTAGCCCTTGTCTTAAGACCCCTGTAGGTATGACTAGGTGTCACTGCTGCATACCTAATTATCAATTACATAACAGGTAGCTGTTAATCCTGTGAGTTCCTGTTATCCCTGTGTCCTGGCCATTGTCTGTCTTAAGCCAATTATATGTCTATCGTCATTCCACGTCTACGTCCCCAGTTAATGTAATTATTTATGTCTCGTGACATCCTGTCCTTCCCCCGGATATTGTGTTGCAGGATTTGATCTAATTACTTCCTTCCTGCCATGGTAATTAGATCATGTGATATTTGTATTGCCCCTTTTCTACTTCTGTGTATATATACCTCTGTATTTGGCTTTAATAAATGAGTCCTGCTTTCACCTCAACATGAGTGTTGCCTGATGTTTGGGGTGGGTTATAGCCACGCTGTGTAGCTAAGCTTCGGATAGCCACAGTGCCAATGCGGCTTCGGTGCAGCGACGTCCCTCCTTCTATCTACAACGCTGGTTCTGCCCGGCGCTGAAGGGGTTACTTGTTGGTGTCCCGGCAGGAGGAAGCAACGTTAGGCAGGAGTACCCAGTCGGGGTACAGGTCGGTCCCGTCACATATGGCATAAATGGGGGCGAGTGGCATATTGGAAGGTATCAGGCATATCAGGGGCACAGTGGCATATAGGGAGTATAACGGCATATCGATATAAGCCATATCGAGGGGGGCAAAAGACATATCTGGGGGTAAAAAGTATATCAGGGGGCTCAGTTGGCTATCACTGGCATATAAGGAGTTTATAATCGCATCTCGGGGCACACGTGTTGGATATCAGGGGGCACAGTTGGAATTCTCTGGCATTTTTAGAGGAATAAGGCATGATCTAGGGGCAGGTTTGGTAAATAACAGAAAATTAGGTAAAGGCTTTTTTCTCATAGTTTTTCATTAAATATGAAAAATAGTTAACTATCAGAATTAAATATTCTAATAACTTTGTACTTAAACCTAGTCTGAGAAACACTGTGTTGGTTCTTGTAAGCTTGTATTATTATTCAAGTAAAATAAGAAGGTGAATATAGAAATGCCATTGTGATAAAGAGATGAAAGTGTAAATTTTAAATAAAATAAAAATTGCATTTTTTTATCCAATTAATCAAAAAAATAATCGGCCAACTAATCGATTATCAAAATAATAATTACTTGCAGCCCTAGAAAACATTCAATAGAGTTGCCAATCTTCCCAAGAGTGGACGTCCCAGCAAATTCACCCCAAGGTCAGACCATACAATGCTCAGAGAAACGGCAAAAAAAAGTGTTACATCTCAGATTCTACAGTCCTCAGTTAGCATGTTAAAGTTCATGACAGTACAATTAGAAAAAGACTGAACAAGTATGTTTTGTTTGCAAGGGTTGCTCGGAAAAAGCCTCTTCTCTCTAAAAAGAGTATGGCAGCACAGCTTAGGTTTGCAAAGTTGCATCTGACTAAACTACAAGACTTCTGGAACAATGTCCTTTGGACAGACTAGACCAAAGTAAAGATGTTTAGCATAATACACAGAGCCATGCACAAACTCCTCATTCCAGCTGTCAAGCACGGTGATGGAACGGTGATGATTTGGCCTTTTTTTGTAGCCACTGGACCTGGGAACCTTGCAGTCATTGAGTCTACCATGATCTCCTCTGTATACCAAAGTATTCTAGAGTCAAATGTGAGGCCATTTGTCTGACAACTAAACCCATGTAGTGATTGTGCAGCAGGATGAGGTTAGGGCTACCCCCCACCCAAGTTACTGAAAATGTATGCATTAATGATGCATTAAGTCCCTGATGCTTACAATGGCAGCTGGGATTGAATTATAGGTATAGTGGTGATTGTAAAGTTTATATTTTTGAGAGCCCGAGGAATTGTGCTCTTCTACTACCGTGCGAGGTGAAAATATGGTCAACAGTGATCCAAAGAGTCTAGGGCCACAGTGGAGCCGAGTCCACAGACTTCATCTTCTGGGGGCTGCACCCCCCAAGGGGGTTTGCAGTCTTTAGTTAAAGGTACACAATTGCTCTCTTGGGAGCAATTGTGCAGCTTTTTTCTAGAAAAGATCTGCCCTGCCGGCCATGGAGGTCCACTTTTTCACTTTTAGGGAATCCAGGAGCTCTCTACTATTACCAAATTACATAACTGTCCTTACTCAGAAGCTCACTATTAATTGAGGATATGATATAACCTTGAAGCATCCAGTGTAGGACACTATGAATTTCTGTGTAGAGTTTGTGGTTTGTCCTATTTAATTAAAGATATGTTACACTCTCATAGGTGCTGTAACAACTAACACATATTGCCCATTGGCCCAAGAAAAATCTTCTGGTTCATAAAGCATAAATAATTCAGGATTCAAGGCGGATAGAACAGCGTTGGTGGTTCTGTACAGAAATAAGTCAGTTTATGTCTGCCAGTGTAATAGAGTTCAGTAGCAACCAACGTTGTTTTTTGAGTTTCAAAAATTAAGATGTTCACTTAGCAGCATAGTATTAAAATGTTTTTTTTATTTTTTCAAACATCAGTATATTTTTCCATTTTTACATGTGTGTTTCAATATATTTTGTATCTATATTATGCAAAAACTTAGTGTTTTTAAAAAAGGAAAAATGTAATGTAATCCTCTTAAGCCCTTCATGACAATTGACTTGTCAGTTAGTGACAACTGACCCTCCTGGGACCTCCAAGCTCCCCCTGCGGGTTGGTTACAGGCACTGCAACAAGTCAGGGAAGTGGAGCATTTTGTTATAAAATATAATTAAAAAAAATTTAAAATTAAAAAAAAAATGTAACAGCATTTAAAATAATAAATACTCCAGTAATATCACCATGACATCATAAGGGGAGCCATCCTGTTCCAAGAAAATGTAAAAAAAATAATAAAAATCTAAAAATAAAATGTAAAAACAAGCGCCCAATCATGTCTTTTTTGGATGATGCAGACCATTTAGCTCTCACGAGGCTTATACCTTCTTGGATTCTGAGGCCACTGACTCATCAAATTTTGACAATTTGTCAATTCAAAGATACATCTTGTGATATATCTGCGGCTGTTGGGCTCTTTGCCACAAGTATCCGTGGCAGTGATACTGAGGAGTGGGTAGGGCCTTATCGTTATAGGCCACCTATCCCTCCTTTTACTGCAATCCCTGGCATCAATCTTGATGGTTTTTTAAAATGCAATATTGTCGGGGACTGGTTCCATACAGACGACTGTAATGACCCAGAGCGCCCAAAGATGGTGTTCAGGAGTTATTGCGCAGAAGCAGAGTTGGACAGGCCCTGGTGCGACTCTCCAGGGTGTTGAGCACCTAGGGTTGTGCAGCCACATACCAACGCCCTGACATAGCAGCGGATGTTTTCCAGAATAAAACAAAGTGATATCCTGCATGCAACCTGGAGCAGACATGAGACATAGCTCTACAGACGAATGTGCAGGATGCTGTAGGCTGGGAGTAACAGCTGAAACATAGCAAGCAAGGGGGACAGAGCGAGCAAGGGACAGGGAGACCAAGCAAGAAACATAACCAAACAAGACATACATGTACATGGACATAGCAAAGGACAGGGAACAAGGCAAGGAACACAGGGGATGGAGTGAGGAGCCAAGATCCTCAGACACTTCTCCTTTAAGCAAGGATAGGATATCTTAACTGGGACATGGGGAGAGGAGTGAGGAACTGAGATCCTCGGATGATTCAGGGAAAAGAGGGCAATACCTGCCTACTGAATTACGAATAAGCTAAAATTAAACATTGAACCTAAACACAGAAGCAAGAAGGAAACACCTTTAGGCTGCAGACTGAGACAAACATAACTAACAGGTGGGACACACCTTATAAAGGAAACAGAGCTGAAGCAAAGAACAAAACTGGAATCAAGGAATCAGAAGCACAGAACAGAGCATATGGAAATCCAGGAATGGATTACAGCAAAGGGGAACCTCTAGCGAGACGGGGGAACAAGAGAGAAGCAGCTCTGCAGCCTGAATGGAGCCTGACAAATGTGCTAGTTGTACTTATTTCCCTATAACTTCCAAACAAAAACATAGGGTATTTCCTAACTTAAAACAAATATAAGAGACTATTTAGTAAGTTTCACTAGTCAGACCACACATGGAATACTGTGTACAGTACTGGGCACCAGTGTACAAGAAAGATATAGTGGAGCTGGAGAGGGTTCAAAGACGGGCAACCAGAGTAATAAGGGGAATGGGAGGACTACAGTACCCAGAAAGATTATCAGAATTAGGGTTATTTAGTTTGGAAAAAAGACGGCTTAGGGGGGACTTAATAACTATGTATAAATATATAAGGGGCAGTACAGAGATCACTCCCAGGACCTATTTATACCCAGGACTGTATCTATAACAAGGGGACATCCTCTACGGCTGGAGGAAAGAAGGTTTCTACACCAGCACAGACGGGGGTTCTTTACAGTAAGAGCGGTGAGACTATGGAACTCTCTGCCAGAGGAAGTGGTAATGGTAAACTCAATAAAAGAGTTTAAAAGGAGCCTGGACGTGTTTCTTGAAAGCAATAATATTACAAGCTATGGATATTAGATTAATAGGGACAGAACGTTGATCCAGGGATTTATTCTGATTGCCATATTTGGAGTCGGGAAGGAATTTTCCCCCTGGTATGGGGCAATTGGCATCTGCTTCATAAGGGTTTTTGCCTTCCTCTGGATCAACACAGTAGGGACACAATATGTATATAGGTTGAACTTGATGGACTTTGGTCTTTTTTCAACCTTATGAACTATGTTACTATGTTACTATGAGACAATTATTCCGTCCGATCGTATTGTTGCCAACTTCTCGACTGCCGTTCTCCAAAGCATCTCTTGTTCTGAACGCTACCGACCCAAAGATCTGGCAGTTCCTCCTGGTCATCTGTAAGTACCACCTATACATTGCAATAAAGTCTTGTCATGGGCCCACAATTCCCCTATAGCTGGACATTGCGGAATCCGTAATTTGCGTTTTCTCCTACAACCACGTGTTTGGTGGCCCACTATGCTCACTGACATTGAGGAATTCATACAGTCCTGTGACGTTTGTGCAAGATTCAAAGTACCCATCATCCTGAAACCAATGGGCAAGCCGAACAGACTAATCAAATGTTAAAACAATACCTTCGTATCTATGTCACTAAGGCTCAGTCCAATTGGGCATCATTACTTCACCTGGCTGACCTGTCACCATGAAGACCTCTCCTTTCTGCGCGGCCATCGGATTTAAACCTAACTTATGGCCACCCAACAGTTTCCCTTCTGATGTTCCAGCTGCCGACTCCCATCACAAATCTCTACAACAACATTGCAAAGAAGTTTCAGAGGCTATCACTAAAGCCAAGCTACTTCAAAAAAGGGCTGCAGATAAACGTCGCTCCGTAGGACCGCTGATATCACCTGGGGACTCTGTCTGGCTTTCTACACAGCATTTACATCTCAGACAGAACACAAAGACCTTAGGGTCCAAGTACATTGGTCCTTTCAAAGTCCTTGCTAAAATAAATGACGTCTCTTACGCCTTGGAGCTTCCGTCCAATATGCGAATACACAAAGTCTTCCACATATCGCTATTGAAACCTGTTGTCCGTAATCGATTCTCTCGATGGCTGTCCACTCCGAAACCCGTTTTGGCCCAAGTCCTGATGAGTATGAGCTGGAGACTATCATCGATTCGAGAATATTCAGATGCAGACTGGATTGATTCTGCTGATGTCCATGCACCCCGTCTGGTTCGTGCTTTTCATCACCGTTACCCTACCAAGTCGGCTCCTGGTCTCCGGCACGGCTCCCGTGAAGGGGGGTAGTGTAACTACGAGGTACTTACCTCCCGTCTGCCCGAACTGCCGTTCCTCTGAAGTCCCTCGACGCCAACTGCCGCCGGCAGGATCCTCTGACGCCGACCGTATGGTCTCTGGCTCTGTCAGGCGTGCGCGTGGGATATCTAGCTCTAATTAAAAATATGAAAGTAAATTGTATTGACTGCTAATTAAAACACAAAAAATGGCATATCAGCCTCTGGCAGACAATCAATGACTTTTAGTAAATACTGTCTTGCTTGTTAAAGGGATGATTTGTATTATTATTATTATCTTTTATTTATATAGTGCCAACAATTTATGCAGCACTTCTTACAATACATATATTCAAGGGGAATGACAAGACTAGTATTGACAGACTAAGACAAAACAATACATTAGGTGGAGAGGCTTGGCTCGTAAGCTTACAATTTTGAACTTCAAAATGTCATCGCTACTGCTGCTCTGATGAGTAACATTTTGCTCCGACTATTACCGCATTTGCTCGATTATAAGACGACCCTGATTATAAGACGACCCCCCCCAAATCTGAATATTAATTTAGGAAAAAAAAAAGCCTGAATATAAGACGACCCTAAACGAAAAAGTTTTACCAGTAAATGTTAATTCATGTAAACTATTTTTTTAATAAAAGCTATGATTGAGAAAAATATTTTTGGTTTTATTTTATTTCCTTCTATTTTCCAACCTGCCCCCCAGTTATGCACATCTGCCCCAGAAATGCCTTATACCCCCTATATGCCACTGTGCCCCATGACATGCCTTTTAACCCTCTAAATGCCACTGTGCATATAGGGAGGTTTAAGGCATTTCAGGAGGCAGAGTGGCGTATAGAGGGTTAAAAAGGCATTTCTGGAGGCAGAGTGGCATTAAGGTCTGGCATTAAGGCATTAAGGAGCATTTGCTCTGAAAAAAACCTTGTCTTATAATCGAGCAAATACGGTATTATTTTTGCATTAGCTTTTGTAGATGAACAAAAGAGTGTTTTAATTTAATTTTTTCACCATATTTTTTTATAGTGATATGATATAAATAACAATGTCTAAAGAAAGCCATTCTTGTCCTAAAAAATAATTTATCATTTGTGTGGGGACAGAAAAAGTAAAAAAAAAATCACAGCTAAACACAAATTCAGCAGAAATGTTAAAACAGCCATTGTCATGAAGGGTACAAAAAAAGTCACGCAGATGGTGGTGAAAACACTCATCTATTTAGAAAGTCAGGTTTTGAACCTAAAATAAAGTGGACTTAACTGATTTGGATTAGAATGTCATATCAGTGATCCAGGTTGGTCACCTAAGTATGTCATGTTATTTGACATTTAGTTTTATTATCAATTTTAACGGAGTTCTTGGTCAACATATTCAAGGGCAATGACAAGACTAGTATTGACAGACTGTCACAGGGCCAGGCTAACTGGCTATTATTTTCGTGTTAAGTTTAGCCGGGTCACAGAGCGCTTTTGTGTCTAGTTCGTGATACCGTGACCTGGTAACATTTTATAATGTGTTTTATTTTATAACCGGCCCAGAGACTGAATGTGGCTGCAGCTCCAGCCTTCAAAGAAACAATCCTGTAGCCTGGCTGGGGCTCTTAATCAGCCAGTACAACCCTGTCTGCCCAGATGGCACCCGCACTATTGGGGGGAAAACACAGGTGGGGGAAACCCATTGTATCCTTTAATCCCCTCACCTGATACATTTTCTGTGTACTGATTTGTGATGAGATGTGGGCTGATGGGATTGGGGGTTGGGTTTTGTGCTCATTGAATTCAGGATCTATGTAAGTTTGGTGTGTTTTGCAATAAAGGCAGTTTTTGTTTTACTATGAATTGTGGTCTGACTGATCCTTGGATAGCAGGAGCTATCCATATGAGGGACTGACTGGTGATTCCTCAGCCCTCAAACAGGGGTACCCAGCCTTGGGTACGGTGACCTTGTTACACAGACTAAGATAAACCGATACATTAGGTGGAGAGGCTTGGCTCGCAAGCTTACAATCTTGAGCTTCAAAATGTTATCGCAACTGCTGCTCTAATGAGTAACAGATTGCTTCTACCGAAAAGATTTTTTGGATGAGCTTGTGGTAGTTATACACTGAAATGTTTCTAAAGGCTATTAGGTTCAGCTAACCCTAGTGTGGCCTGAAAGAGGAGGATGTGGGAACAGGAAAAGGGAAACTGATGGGAGGGATGGTCTTGGGAACATTTCCAGCCTTTGCAATAGCGTTACATTCAGATAAGTTCTAAGGAGTAGACATTATTAACCATGCCACTGGGTAAAGGTATGTTTCACTAAAGAGATATATTGGTAAAAGCTGTACTGAGTTTAATACACTTTTATTACAAACACTATAACCATGGCCTTGTGTGATCCCTTCTGCACTAACGAGCTATAAGTGGGATGCCATCATAGTGCTAGCGCAGATATGTGCAGTCTGGGTATGTGAGCAATATAGTGATGTCCAGATCATGAACTAATCGTTCTTTTGATCCGAATCTTTTCATTGATCCGGATGAATCGGTTCCGTAGACAGTTACAGTTCAGTCTGTGAATCATGCAGTTGTAACCTGATCCTAGAGTGTGTCATCTGCACAGCTCTCAATCACAGTCTCAGGGATCAGGTTAGGATCAGGTTCAGTGGCGTCGGCAGGGGGGCCCAGAGGGGGCCATGGCCCCCCTACATCATGCTGTGCCCCCCCGGTGTGCCCCCCAATTGAAACGCCGGAGGAGAGAGAGAGAGAGAGGCGCCGAGCGGTCTCTGAGGAATAAGTCCTCAGCAACCGTTCGGCGCCTCTCACTCTTCTCCGCGACCGCGAGGCCTCTGCCTTGGTCGCAGTGCCGGCATTTCAAGCCGAGCGCCGGTATATGATGTCATATCCGGCGCTCAGCAATGAAGCCGCGCACACTGCAGCAGAACCAGGAAGACAGAGACCTCGCGATCTCACAGCTGGACAAGCCCAAGGTAAGTGAACTTCAAAGGAAGGGGGTGGGTAGAAAGTTAGGACGGGGTTAGAGAGTCAGAAGAGGTAGATAGGGAGGGAGAGGGGATAGATA
>VKOC01022731.1:0-10192 GCA_009364415.1 Spea multiplicata
CGGCGTTACGCCTTCGGCCGGCCCTGCGTGTAGAACATGGAGGTAGAAACCTTTCTGGTGCCGCAAGCTCTAGGACCGGCCTTGCGAGTAAGCTGGAAAATACAAGCATTTCTACTGTAGAATCATCATTAAAAAGCTACGACTAGCCGTGGTGTAGACATTAATACAGTGGATTACATCTACGGTTTCTATGCTTCTCAGTGAGGTGTGACATTGTATCAACAAGTGATTAACAATGTAACAATGCACTGCCTGTTCTTACACTCAATGAATCTGCTGATTTATCGGAAGGAATGCCGGCTGTGTTCCTCTAAATTTGTTTGTAAAACTCCAGCAACATTACAATTTGATATTTGCACAAGTGACTGAGATGAATGTGTTTATTCAACGGGAACCATTTATCTACATTTTACATAATCTTATTTAAATGCTTCTGTTTAATTTATGTGCTAGTTCTCATGAAATTGTATGCTGAAGAGGCAGATCAGTTGCAGGACAACATTCCCAATTTCTCTCATTTGACCGCCCGGCACCTGTGACCTATTTACCTTTGGCATTGCCGTAGACCTAAGCCAAGGTAGTGCCACCTGCTTCCCCCTGTGCACCACCTCTGTTACTGCTGAGCACAGGAATATGACATCATAACTTGGCGCTCCATCTTTTAAGGATAAGAGAAGATATTGCTGACATGGTACAGTCCTCCGTAGTGTTAATAGACTGAAGATCAGTGATCTCCCTTTTAATCGGTGGTTTGAACAGTGATGCTACAGGAAGTGGGTGATTGGCTCACTCTTAAGCAGCAGAGGGGCTGCTGCCCCTGGACCTACAAAACTAGGCCTAGTTGGCACGCTGGAACTGACCACCATACCTGGGTACTCTCCATGTTTTGGGTGAAGCACCGCTTCTCCGGGTAACTATGGGGAAAATCCAGGTCACGGGAGCAGCATCACAGCATTTATTTTTACCAACTTAAAGAGATCTTATAAAGTAGAACTTTTCCAGAGTATTCCCCGTGTAGATCTGTGTATCATAAATGAGGAATACCCCGTTCTAGATGTCAAACTCCGAACAGTGAAACAATTACATCAGGTTTTAAGGACAGCGTCCTCCAATCCATGCTGTGAAAACGTGATCCGTACAAAATGACAGTGAAGCGGGAGCTGAGCTACGCAAAGGAATTTGGGAGATATTTCTAAAGTTATATAAAATATACGGTTTAGATGATGGGAGGAACCGTCAAATGAAACTTGTTATGAGAAATGGAGACTCCAAAAACGTTCCAGCTGCAAGCGTTTGGACTTTTCCGAATGCCAGCAATACATTTCCTCTACAAGTGAAAAGTACCCTTCATTCAGCGCTTGTGCTGGCACGCCTGGAATACAAAACGCATTTGTCTCTGTGGCACAATTACTAGCGGAGCTAACCCTTTCCCTGCCATACTGGAATGCTAGTAATGGTTTTTTTTTAACCAAAACTGTATATTCTGATTAACCATTTTCTTTCGGTTTTCACTTGTTAGTTACGCTTTTTAGAAACAGGTATTGTTAACTGTTTTTCCCAATACTATTGGACCCATGAAAGAGACCTTTCTATCATGAGTCCAAATGTCTTGGGAAAAACACAGTTAAAAATAAATTCTTAAAAAATAATAAAAAGAAAAAATTCTTTTTCAATTGTTACCAATTATTTTTCATCGGGAGATCAACATCCATCATCTATATAAATCTAGAAATAACTATTTTGTTTATCCTTTGAACTGGAAATTTCACAGCTAACATTTTTATTTCACGAGCAAAGAATGCGTCCAATTTCATTATGGATTTTTATATCAGAAAGCATTGTTCCCATTAGATCCCGTAGAGGAGAATGTGGGAGCTGTCAACGCATTTCACCGCATTCTGTATTCCATGGGTGAATTCTAGTCAATGTGGAGGTATAAGTTCATTTCAATGATTTTACTTAAGTGGAATAAGAGAGATAATTATTTAAAAAAAACACACACAAAAAAATAATAGCCAATTTTTAATATGGGGCGCTATCTGTCATATGGACATCTGAATAGTGTGCGGCTAACACTTCTACTGCCCTGGCAACGTTATGTCTACGGAGTAAGTATTGGCTCCTTGGGAGTCTCTCACACTTACATCAGATGTTACATTTCCATTCATTAGCTTAAGGGGCTACCTTTTGCCAGAAATACTGCTTTTCATGCAATAGCCATAATGGGACAGATTCACATTAAAAAGTTTTCAAATACAAAATTCTGAAACATTTAATAGAGACTCATTTTAATGCCTTATAAAGAATAAATAATACGAACGGGACAAAAGGTTGAATTTAAACATGTTAAATATGTTTGAAGCAGATGGCTCATTTAATGGGGAAATTGAAATCGTATCGGCTAATTGGTAACTTGTCAGTAATTACCTACACAAAAAAAGCTTTGCTTAAAATACAATAAGGACCTTTGCTCGTGAGTCCAAATTCCCACCAATCGCTACACAGAACACATGCTGTACAGACTTGGTTACGCTGCGGACGCCTTACTAATTAGGGGCATACTAGAGACATACCGGGGAACTTCCCAGGGCAGGCTATCTGGAGCTCTCCCTCTTCTGGAGGAGTGGCTTTGTGAAGGGGTGAGGAGTGTGGGCAGGGTGTGGGTGGGGAGTGTGGGCGGGGAGTGGGTGGGGTGTGGGTGTGTGGTGTGGCAGGGAGTGGGTGGGTGTGGGTGTGAGTTGGGCAGGGAGTGGGTGGGGTGTGGGTGTGGCCAAACATCACTTCTCTGCCTGGAGAAAGAAGACACCGACCCGGAGACTCTGGGTCAAACTTGGAACGTCCCCTACCAGGAAAGTTTCCAGTTTTTGGTCAGACTAGGGGTATCCTTTAAGTGTGGATTTCATTGGCTGATGTATCTAGATGGATACCGTCCGCAGCGGACTGATGAGGCCATTGTTTGCTGGGGCCTGGACTGCCCTAATGGAAAGGTCATCTAATATACCCAGTGATGTTTCATTTATAATGACAAAAATTAGGCTTTTGGCATTTAAATTAATAGGGACCGTAAAGCAATCCTCTTCTCGGTGAGCCAACTTCATCCTGGAAAACTGGATAAATTTGTGTCAGCCCAAAATAAAAAAAAAGTCTTTACTTGAAGTTAATATATCCTATTGGGACATCATAATATGTAAAATTGCATTAGCTTCTGTAATCTCAGCGATTCCATCTGAAGAAAAGACCTCTGAGGTCACGAAAGCTTATTAAACGTTACATCTATTTTCTACTTCTAGCCTCATTTGTACTAAAAATAATTAGTAAAAGTTTGCTTTAAAGAAGTTCTGTATTCCCTTGGCTGAATATTAGGAAAATCAAACTAAACAATATATTCTTGTCTCTTTTTTTAATAAAGCCCCTGGCATACTCATTCTTACATTTATTTTCAGACTGGATGGCACCCTAACATCTCTGTCCGCGGACAGATCAACAATAGCCGGATTGTGAAGTCATTAAAAGGCTTGTATCAATCCATTTTAATAACAGCCAATGGGATAGAGAGCTGCAATAACTCTTTAAGTACCAAAGGCCTGGATAATTATTATCATAATTATTTATTATTTGTTGATTTACAAGTGAAACGCTGCCAAAAAAAGCTTCTGATAGTGACCCAAAATCCTTGTAGCCCAGGAGGTAAAGCTGGGGTGGCAGCCCTTCCGTCCCCACACCTGGCAGCCCTTCCGTCCCCACACCTGGCAGCCCTTTCAATGAACCCGATCATTATATTCATATCACAGATCTTTGCAGAATGAGTTAACTAGAGCGTTAATGGATGGACAGTGCTTTATTTTTTTTATAATGGGAGGAAGAGCCTCAGAGATGTCATTTTGACAAAGAAAAGCAACACATCTATACATATAATGATAACTACAACAAAAGAACAGAACATCACTCCCTGCTATATTTCCAAATGTGATTTTCTCAATGTCAAAATGATATTTATTGCTTTGTAATATCGCAGAAGCACCTGGCTACTGGTGCCATGTAACGACTTTATCTCCGCTCGGTTGATATACTCTAAAGTGTCTGCCTGGAGGACGGAATTATTTATGATGTAATCAGGGATTACTGCAGAATAAAGCCAAGAGACTGCGGCTGACTCCAACTCTCCATCAGTTCTACAGAAAGTGAGCCGCTGCTTCATGGTAAGAAAGTGGCCGCGAGTGCGTCGGGAGTACGCTGGACCGGCCGTCCGGCACGCTGGGGAAGAGTCTGACGGGCCAGTGGCCGAGAGTACCGCACATCTACCTACCAAAGAAACTGGGTGCTTCAGTGCGCGTGACATTTAACGGCCGCTGGCCTTAAAGAGCCAGCGCTATTTTATCCCCAATCCTGCCCTGATAATAGCAAAGTGGGTAACTAGGCTGGGTTCAGGAAAAATGACTGTATTGTTTGTAAAAAAAGAATCTGTATTAAATCAATGGTTAAAATGAATGATTTAAACTTAAGTATATAAAATATTGCCTGGCGCATTGTGTAGCTGTTCAGAATACACTAGTAGATTCATAGATATATGTCACTGCGGTATAAATGATGTCATAGTTTACTGTAATGTATATGGTCCGTCTACTCTGCCTAATCTTAATCATTCCATCGCCTTGTCTTAGATTCAGGAGCCATATGCCTGTCCCATTCATGTTGAAATTCTCTCTGTGTATTAGCATCTACCACTTCTGCTGGGAGGTTGTTCCACTTAGCTACCGCCCTCCCTTTAAGTGACTTTTACACCTCTGGATACCTTGACAGTCTAGAACACCCCTTTGAGTCTCAAACTGATATTCTATAACCACAAACTACAAACTATATTCTATTACCACAAAGCAACTACACTGTATAGCTGTTGAAGAGTGTCAGATAACACAAATAACAACGGTATTGACCTCAACGCTCATATCAATTTACAATGACGCCGTTGTTTGCTTCGACGATCGCGCCTCCCATTTAAACAGACAGCGGTGTTTTACAAATAAGTCACATGTGGGGCACGATGTGAATGGGAAGGCGATGATCGTTTATTTCAGACAAAGAGAAATGTTCGAACAAGGAGGTCATAATCTTAAACTAGAGGGTCAGAGGCTTAGATATAATGTTAGGAAGTTTTACTTGACTGAGAGAGTGGTAGATAAGTGGAACAGCCTCCCAGTAGAAGCGGTAGAGGCCCATGCAGTGAGGGGATTTAAACATACATGGTTTAAGCATAGGGCTTCTGCATCTAAGAGAAAATCAAGGACTGATTTACAGTGGGAACAATTGGCAGACCACGTTTCTATGTTTTTATGCATCTGCTGTCTTCTAATTAGGGGCAGGTAGTTGATGTTAGGGCTACAGGTTATCACTCCCATGACTTCCAGTCAACCAGCCAAGAGGCTAGAGGAACCTCAATGCAATCTCCGTCCGCAACAGTGAATAGGAAGCCTATCTCTCTACTATAAAGATGGTTTTCAGACCATCCAAACATATCGGCAAAAAAAACTACAAATTTCATATAAAAACGGAAGTTTCATAGTTTTTTAAGGCTTTAGTAGCGCAAGAGCGAAAAAAACGGGTCCAGTTTGTAAAATTAAATTTACCAACACTTATTATTACTTATTAGTATAAACGGCAGCAGGTAGCTGTCCAGCTCTAGTGGAACTGCAACTTTAATTCATTATAAAAATATTTGATTTAATGCTGGCTGAGCATTTTGGGATTTGTAATTCTACAATAAGTAGAGATCTGTCTAATTCCATATTTAGTGACATATATGTTTTCAGGCTGTATGATTATTATTATTATTATTATCCTTAATACCTGGACGGGGTCTTTTTCAGACAATTGTGTTCTTATTGTAATGGTTTCAGTGATGATCTCATAAACTTGGTGTTTGTATTTCTTCTCCTCTGTTCCTGATCTGCAGAAAACTTTCGAGTTTAATGAGCAACTCTAAGTTACAGACATTTAAATGAGCTTCCTGCTTAGCAAACACTCCCCTGGTGAATGATTATAGGTGAGTGACTCCTTCAAAAGCACATGCTACACCCCCAAAAAACCAGTTACCCCCAGTTAGCTGTCTACTCAAGAATAAAGCCATGGCTTATACAGGTGATCAATCTAAAGTAAAGTTATTGCCACAATAGCTCAATGTAAATATATATATATGAGAAAGAAATGTAATTCCACTTGGTCTTGATCCAGATGATCATAATGTAAAGGAAAGTGCTACCCTACTTTTATATGCTACCCTCTGGCACCCAAAGGGTTGATTTCTAATTCTGGTTGGTAATCTGTTGATTTAATCCTTGGATCATATTTCTTGTGGATCTGTATATTCCAGGTATTTGTAAAGCTCAGGTTACACACAGAAAGGCATTTTATCTGTGTTAGTGTACTGGGCTGGATCACAAACCCAAAGCAATAAGGAAATGATTAGCTATGCAGAGATGGACACTTACCTTCTTCTGGGATGGTCTGTCCCAGCACAACCAGGAGCAGGGAGTGCAGGTAAAGTACCAGGTAGACAATCATAGCAGGTCACAAGGTGGGTAAACCAGTCTCCAGAACTTAAACTTTGAGCATCAAATACTTGTCCAGAGCATCATCCCAAGGGGCTTTGGAGGGGGGATTGTACAGATAACTTTGTCTACTTGTCTTTAAGTTGCAAACCCACACTCCTCCCCAGAAGCTGTAAATGTCCTGCCAAGAGGAGGTCCCAAGACTCTCAGTTCTTCTGCAAGGTTCTCATGGATGGCAAGTTTAACCATGTAAGGCTTGGGCTGTGCTTTTCTCCTTGCTGAGCCCAGGGAGTTGGCATAGGTTCCTCCTGAGAATAAGAAGATCTAAGCTCATCCAAGGCTGTGTCCGCTTGCCCCATGGGTTTAGGAAAGCAGAGACTGGGTAGTAGCTAAACTTGTGCACATTTGGATTCCTTTACACACCCTCTGTGGACTCAGCCACCAGGGAGGGCAGGGAGCCTCCAGGTCCTACAGCTCTCTAGTTAATAAAGAATGAGAGACCAGCCCTCACTGTCTTAAGTCATGCAGTGATGTGTGATTTCAAAGTACAGCAGCTGGATAAATATGTACAAACTTGCAGACACAGAGCTCAAAGCAGGGCATGTATTATACGATGTATCTAGCAGTTACAGCTAAACATACATGTTACATTGTAACCAGGAAATATATTAAACTATGTATGTAGCAGTAACTTAGCTAAACATACATGTTACATTGTAACCAGGGCATGTATAATACAATGTATCTAGCAGTAACAGCTAAACATACATGTTACATTGTAACCAGGAAAATATATTAAACTATGTATCTAGCAGTAACAGCTAAACATACATGTTACATTGTAACATAGGGCATGTATAATACAATGTATCTAGCAGTAACAGCTAAACATACATGTTACATTGTAGCATTTTTAGACATACTTGGTACTTTGAATCAGTGGTCAAACTTGTAATTTTTTTAATGAGTGCATATAACTGACAACCATTTATACACATGGCCAGGATTAAAATTTGCACTGCTGCTTTAAGGCCGGCAGCTGCATGTTGGATATAGCGGCTGTACGCTAGACTCGTACATTATCGCAGCGGTGCGCGTCTAGCACACTAAAGGATTGGATCTGCCGCACAAGGGGCATTACATTTATGTGGAGGCTTCATTATGCACCAGGCCACCAGGCATATGCCCAATTTGCCTGATGGCCAAGCTGGCCAATTTTATACAGTTGCACCCATTTTATGATATTACTGCATTTTCATTCATATATTTAGAGCACATGGAGTTCGGAGCATTTTTCCGGTTCTATAGGTCACAGAAGATTATCAGTCTACACTTTATAGCTACACTTTCTGGTGTGAATTGGTGGAATAATAATAATTATAATAATAATAATTATTATTATTATTATGAATCAATGTCTGGTTGCAAAGGTTTTGTGCATCGTTCGGATGGTGGATGATCTGGCTTCAGCGTGTGTATTATCCCATGTTACACGGTTAAATTCCACATGTTCCATTAGCGGCTGCAACATTTCCACTGTCAATGCAAAATGCCTCAACAGCTGCCCTGGTCAGCTCAGTATGGGAGTCGTTCTCTTATTAATGTTTGTATCGTCCGCTTTTAGGAAAATGGTAATAATTTGTCCTTGTAAGGTCCATTTGCGCTGGAAAACACATTTAGTTATTTATTATCTGTCATACATTGGTTAAAAATATGCACAGTGAAACAAGGAGTATTTCATAGCAATTGATGGCACACGCATGCCCATTAAGAAGCACTTTATGGTCTAGTCCATAAATACCATGAGGCTAGAGGGGCAGAAGAGGCAGAACCCCCAGGCACTGCACAGGGGGCGCACTTTTGCTTCCTGGAAGCCATACTCCTGATCCTTCTTTTACTTCTGGAAGTAGATGTGATGGCAGCCAAGAGTGGGAACTCCAACCCTGCCCCAGACATGTCCAGAAATGGTCCCTAAGATCTTTGAATTGGTTCTTAGTACCATATGAAGGGTATAAAACAGTATGTGTGATAACTTGCAAATAAACTCCAAAATATTGACTTTTCAACCGATAACAATTTAATCTCCAATTAAGCCAATCTCCCATCCAGATACGTCCTAATCTCATTTTATCTGAAGGGTTATAATCTTTTGTAATATTTGTGCCTAGCGGCACCTGAGATGCACATTTGGTTCTTTTTAAATTGCCATTGTTAAAAAAAAAAACAGAAACCCAACTTTCTATAACGGTTTTCAATATTCTTAAACATGTTTCCAATTTCAAGAACGGCAGTATTGAAACAGTGAAGCCTATTGACCTAGAATGTAATGCATGTGGAAGGTCATTATCGATGCCTCTTTACTCGTTCTGGATTGAATGTCAATACCATAGTCTAATTAGTATTTTGCAGATCCATATATTTCTTTAAAATTAAATCATGACCACATTTCGGTATATAGAAGGATGTGCAGAAAGTTACCCTGTAATAGACTACAAAGAAGGTCTTTGATCAAAAGTATCCAGAGCCACGGGCTGGAATAAATCCAAATTCAAAAAGGGCCATTAGATTAGTAAAAAATCCTACAAAATAATAACATAAAAATAATCAGTAAATGGAACATTAACATCATCGCTATCTAACCTAAAAGCAGTTCATGAATTACCAAATATTGACAGTAGGCGCTGCTAATAAACTTAGTTCACTATCCATTTAGAGCACTGAATTATTTTATTTGTGAGCCATAATTCATACACCTTTACGCTTTGTAAGCTAGAATTGGGTGGTGACTTCGGGCAGCTGGCCGGCCATCTCTTCTGCAGAGATGAGACTTCAGCAGCTGTGAGACATCTGAATGACGGTGTTGATGAGTAAGCAGCAGCCTGCTGAGGGTTATAAGTGTTACGCATCACATGAAAAGCAAACTTCGAAGGAGGAAAGCCAATAAAGGAACCAGTATATAACTGGCCGAGCAGTGCACATGGCAGCGGAGACTCCAAACGCAACAAACCAGGAGTCAATCCATGAGCCGTGGCAACACAATATTGTTGAGCAGAAGCCTCAGTAAACTCAGTGAGCAAGAGGCTCAGGACATCAATATTTGGTTACTATGTCTACTATTTTAGATTATATGATATATGCAGAATATGGGGCTTTGGGATTTCTATTGCAAAAAAAATTGAACAGGCAGCATTTCTGAAGGCAAACCCATGGGGAGTGCTAAAGGAATCAAGAAGTTGAAACTCCTGGATTGAAGTTGCTCTTAATCGCCGCCGTCAGACGCCAGTATGTGTGTGGAAGATGTTTAGATTGATTTCTGAGCTCCAGGAAACATTTCTCATATTCCGCAAATAAAATTAAGCATGGCTTTAAACTCGGGTGACCCAAAAGAAATAGGATATGTAGATACCGTATATTCCGGCGTATAAGACGACTGGGCGTATAAGACGACCCCCAACTTTTACAGTCCAAATATAGAGTTTGGACTATACTCGCCGTATAAGACTACCCCTCTACCCAGCGTACAACAACCAGCCAGTCACGGCAAGCGATGTACCTTACCGGTGATTTGCTGGTTGTTATACAGACATATACATACATACACTCCCCTTACACACACACACACACACACACACACAATATATATATAT
>VKOC01022733.1:0-33261 GCA_009364415.1 Spea multiplicata
CACGTATATACATATACATCCATGCTCACATACACGTATACATAGACATCCATGCTCACATACATAAAAACATACATACCCCAGCCCGACCACCTCCCTGTGCAGGCTCAAAATTGTTTAGAGAGGGGCTGGTTTACTCCAGGTCAAAAGAGTCCTTTCTGAACAATTCTGAACCGGCACGAGAAGACAAGAACGAGTGGTCGCTGGTAGCCCTAGAGAGACAGGCCCCTTCACAGTTGTGACCCCTGTAGTTACACCACTGTTTGCAAGCAACCACCATTCCTATCACTAAAATCATTAGGAACCTGAAAATCTGCCTTCTGATACATAGGTAACTATTATTTGACTGTTCTGTGTAAAGATCTAGAATGAGGTACAAAGTCAAAACAACCCAGATAACATTGGTTTGAAGGATCCGATACATGGGATCTCCCTGCCAAAGCAAAAACACTTTAGAAACTGATCCTCATAACTAAATGATGTTGCCCAAGCATGTGCATGGCCCTGTGCATGGAAACACACAAAGGGGACTAGTAAAGAATGAAAATGCAGTGCAATCATATTATTTTTAAATATTAGCCCCAGAAAAAAAAGTTTTAAATGTAGAATAGTGTAGTTATGTGATACTATAATCCTGTTCCCCTATAATAAGTTTCTAAATAAAATGGTTAACTCTACAGAATCATATGGTCTCATATACAGTCGTGTGAAAAAGAAAGTACACCCCCTTTGAATTCTGTGGTTTCTATAGTTTTCACACGACTGTATATACTGCTCAGAATACAGTCTACTACAACGGAATTCATCTTGTTTTGCTTGTTTTGCTTTTAGGACAGTTACAATAACACTTGTTTATGTTTATTATTATTCAATTTGTTTAGGTTTTCTTGGATACATGAAATTCTTTAATCAAAGGTCAAGAACATTCATATTTTCTGAGTACATATGAAACTCTTCATGGGCGTTATGTGAACATGCATATGAGTGGACAGGTTTTCAAGAGTCACAGCTCAGTGGTATGCATGATCTCAATATACATGAGACCTCAGTGAAGCCATTGTTTTATCAGTGAAGAGTTTAATGCAACCTAATACACCAGAATTCCTCTTCCCCTTTTTAAAAAATAAAAAACAATATTCCATACTAAAACCATTTTGTTCCCATGCCTGTGGCACGTATGCAACCATGCGTACAGGACCTGTGCATTTCACTGTAATTGTTTGTCATTGTACCTCCCACAGATGTCCAACGACAGGTGCATCAGCCCAGGAATGCTCAGCGTTCAGCCCCAGCTTCCCATTACTGTATACAACCAGAGTGAAGGATTTATCAAACCACCTGTGAATATAACAAAAAGAAACATTCATTATCTCAGATGTCTTAATATATTATGCACCGCAGTAGCTACCTAATGAACAGTGTTAGCCACCAAATTCCCACTTCACTGTATGCGTTGATGGTATCTATCACAGCTTATTCTTTAGACTATTCCTAAAACATAATCATAACTGCAAGACAGTTGGAAAGATCCCCTTGCAGTTAGTGCTATTAATAAGACATTTCCACATTACCTGTTGTAACAGTTTCCATGTAACAGGGACTTGGCATACACACTGAGTGAGGACTTGTCACTTTCTTGAAATCCACCTGGTTCTGTGTCCAAACTAACAAAGAAGATGCCACGTTCCACACAACTCAAAGAGGCACGATTCACTCCATGAGAGAAGAAATTAGTGCGAGCCTTTGCCCAAGGAACCCTGCATGGTGAACAAGAACAGAATTGTCCCATGACAAACAATCAAAATAGTTTAAGCACCTTGAAAGGCGAGAAGGTTTCATAAACGCTGCATGTTAGTTTATGCAGAACAGCAGGCTATTCAATGTTTTCCTTACATGATAAGAGAAAGTATACAATAATATCAATTTTAGGAGAGGGGGGCCTGCATCTTCTGCAATTTTACCCAAATGTCCTCCTTTTCTTTTCTGTTTCTTCTCACCTGTCCCCTGCAGTTAGTGCTGCCAGTTTTTCCTCCCCAGGTTGAGGTGGGCTGGGGTCATCAAGTATGCGCTGAATCTGAACTTGGAGCTCACGTGGGCTGAGCAGGTTGCCTTCTTCATACAGACACAGTCTGTAATAACGTCCTTTGTGGTACACACACACATGACGACTCTCAACAAGGTGCTGGAGACGATCTGTGAATACATTGTGCAAGTCAGTATGCATAATATGCTTTGTGTTTTTTGAATGGATATATTAAATCATGTTTTGGGGTTTATTCACTAAGGAGATTTAGCTTACCTCTTACTGCAACACATGCTCACTGAAGTTGGACCTTCATAATGTATGAAGTCACAGACATAAAAAAAACACTCTCTTATAAACTGTCCGGGCAACTCCCTATTAGAGAGTGTTAGAGACTTCTCCTCAACTCACACTTTAGTAAATGTTGCCTAATGTATAGTATCAACCATGTGATGATGGATATGCACTGGGAACACCAGTCTGGTTGTATACACATTTTGAGAGTAGAGTAAGATTTTAGTCAGCTATCCTAGCTGTTAAATTATCCATAATCATATATATATATATTACAATAGCCGATTACCAGTCTCTGATCCTGGAATTCTTGTAGTATTGAACATCCTCTCCATTTGATAGGAGCACATAGGGACAATACCAAGAGCCATAGCCTGTGGATTGGAAAGCTCATTAGTACTTTGATTTCTTAATCAATGCATATACGACAATATGTCGCTCAGCCGTTACAATAATATTCAGAAATGTATGATTATATCAATGACATTGGTAGAAGTTAAACCTGGGGTTTATGATTTCACGGAATCCTCTATGCAGCTATCCCCAGAACAGTTTAGCTGAGGCAAAGCATTGTACTTCTGTTGCCAGGGATGAATTAAACAAGGAGGACATGGAACAATTGCTTTAGCTCCAGGGCCCCGGAGTGCCATACTTGATTTGCAATAGCCTGAGCTGCCTGTGAGCTCCGGATTAATGTGCGGCACTGTCAGGCAATAGCAGAGAGGAGGCGCTCTACGGGATGCATAAACAAGCGCAGAGCCAGCTCCTCTCTCCCATCTGCACCCAGTCAGGAGTAGGAGGGATTTAGGTCACAGAGAAAGCTCTGATTGGCTGTTCAGGCTCCTCCACGGATTTTCCTTTCAACTCCCTCCATGTTACATAGGATTGTGTTGCAGTTCAAATGCAATAGCTGATTGCACCCTTGTGTTGTGTGGTACATGTGATATTATGTTGTGCACCACATTATATATTTGCCAGTTTTCCTGCAATGAATGAAACTGTCTTATACAGGAGTGAGTTGCTACTTGCCCACAATCCTGTCCAGTGTCACAGCAGACTGGCACTTAATTGGCTGCACACGTACAGTGAAACACGGTTTGTACATGTGCAATGGGCAGGCCTCCGATTAGATGGGACATAATGTGACATCTTGAAGGAATATAGAGAAATTTGTAATAAACTCTTTTGTGTTTTACTTTACATTCATTATGTTTTATTTGTGTTGAGGCGGCATAAAATAATTTACGTGCTCCAGTTATTTAACCTGGCCTTGTCTGTTACATGTTGTTAATCCTACCACTATCCCCAAAGCACAAAACAGTAATGGCGGCTCTCTTCACATTTCTTGGGTTCATCAAAGTCATCTAGAATAACTGAATGACTCACCGGGGGAATGAGGCCTCTCTCCAGCTTACGGCGGTAGAGCATCATGGCATGGATGGCATTACCTGCCCTTGCAGCTTGTTTTGATGTTGGAAGCACTGTTAGGAAATCCTAAGAGACAGAATGCAAACAGCAGAATTTAAACACACAATAGAGAATACAATTGCCTGTAAATGTAGTTGTTTGATAGCAAAGTACAAGAACAATGAGTGGGAAAGGAAAATGTCCCATCAGTTTGTATAGAGAATGCTCAGGCTTGGTAGGATGAACTACTTATTGGACATTAAGGCAGAAAATGTATGTAGTATGGCTCAAAATACACAAAGCGTGGTTGGGCAACACTAGATAAAAATACAATGGTTCACTGCATTATCATGCATCTCAGGGAATGTTTTATCGTCATGTAACACAAAAGGAGGTTGTTGCCTAAGAAACAGAAAATGATTCTAGCTGTGATAAAAACGCTGCCTTTGTGATCCGAGGTGAAGGGTACTCGGCCAATTCAACCTACAGAATGTGTTTTGGCTGCTAGCTGTTCCTTCCTGCTTGTGTACTTCCCACAGTATTCTTCACATCCTTTTCCAGCCAAATTATGCTGGATAAGGACAGAAGGAGTTGCAGGACCAAAAATACCAGTACAGGTCCAAGCACCTGAGAGCAGCAGTATGGATGCAGCAGCAGTCCTTACCATAGCATAATAGTTGCTGTTCACCATGATCGGGCTTCGGCTCCTCAGGTAAACGTATTCCTCCCACCAGTCACTGACCTGTAGGATGGATAAGTTATATGAAGAGGGCCACAAGAAACTCAAGTTCCTGATTAATTCCGTGTGCAATGCCATCCTTCCATTAGTTTTGTTGTGCACTCAGGGTAAACATACAATATGATGACATCCTAACAATTAATTTTGTCCTGTGTCATTGAGGAAGTTATTATAAAGGTGAAGTTTTACTACCACAGATGGTCCCTCTCACTACCTTTATTTGTGACAGGTGATGCATTTTTATGCCTGTTTGAGATTATGCTTGTTTTTCTTGATTTAAATGACGGCTTCAGGCACCGTACCCAGGAGGCAACAGCTGTTTTAGTGGAGTTGCTACACTCTATTAAATCTTAGTTTTTGTAGCCCAATGGGGTAGTGGATCACTGCAATGAAGAGCAAAATATTCCAAAATGGACTCCACTATGCATTTTACATTAAATTAGGGCTGGGGTGGTCCTTTAGATACAAGTTCACATTAAATCAAGATGGGCACCTGGAAAATTTATGGAAGATATATATTAAAAAAAAACATCATGATCGGGCACATCTTCCAACAAAGACCAAGTCCCCTAACATAGCAAAATACCATAGGCACATAAATAAAAGTACTCTTTTTATATAGCTGGAGATGTTACTTTAAGTAATGTAGCAAGATCTAGTGCTTATTTTATGTATATACCTTGTATACATGTTACTTGCTGCTCCAGGGAATGTCAGTCATACAATACCAGCAACGCTGCTTTAGAAACTACTCACGTAGTTGGACGACCACCACGACTTAAGGTGCAGATACTTTTGTAATTTGTGTCCTAGATCTGCCTTGAATTCCTCTGACAATTGCTTCATTTGACTGAACTTCTCCTCATCTAGTAAGTGTTGAACTGACTGCAGGTACTAGAAACAATGATTAAAACAAATTACTGGGCATCGTGGAAAATATCAGATAGGAAAGAAAAGCATAAATCATATGAGTCAAATATAACAAAGTGGAAATAACACATTACAATTACAGCTAGGAATCTTATAAGATAATGGAAGATACATTTATATAAAAGTGGCAGGTTCTTCAGCGCACACTTTCTTTGGCCCCTGTACTTCCCAAAACTACATATACTATATGTCGTTCTCATCACATATGGCCACATGTTGTACATGGTACATAACAATAAATCTGCCAGCAGCTTTCTTACCCTTTCTATTGTTTCCTCCAAGGACGGCACTGGCAGCTTCGGAAGAGACATCTGGAAGCTATAAAGCATTGGTTGCCTCTTGGACATTATCTTCATACAACCCTGGGATGGATAAGTCTATGTCAGAATGTATGGAAACTGATTTCCACAGACTTTGGGAAAGAAGTGTTTTGAAATTTGATCAAATAAATCTTCTTCTTGAGCTGACACAACAGACCTAGCATAAAATAAACTTGGAGTGCATTGTTGATCCAATACTCCTCGGCTCTTATAAATACCATTATAACATTTGCCCTCTGTTCTCATATATAGTAAATGTTAACCCATTCACAATGTCAGATGAAGAGCAGACATTAATTTGTTTTATTTCCTTAAAATATTGATAACATGTTGTCTATTGTATATGCTATTAGTGAATAGACTATTACACAATATATTGATATGTGGCACATCCAAGAGCAGCGTTCATACTTGGTTAGGGACCACAGTCTAATACAGCCGTTAGTATCAATATACGCGCATTCTTAAATGTGAAAGACCAGCAATGCTTAATGATAATTGAACCTACTGCCCAGACTTTGGTTTTCAAGCTTGTTTTTCCACGTGGCTCAAACATCCATCCATGATAAGAGAGCAATATACGCAGAGTTTGACGGTAGATAAGAATCCCAGAAATCCAAATCCCAGAAGAGAAGACAACGGCACTAACCACAGTACGTGATATTGGAGCCAGGGCAGACCTGGAGAAGAGGTTTATAATCACAACTGGGGAGAAAGTAAATGAGTGACATATACCGATAGAGAACATTTCCCTCAATGTTAATGGTGCTATCATCTCCCCGTCTCCTCACGCCCGCTGTCTTGGTGTCACCATTGACTCCGACCTTTTGTTCACCCCCCACATTCAGTCTGTCTCTAAAAACTGCTGTCTCCATCTTAAAAACATTGCCCGCATCTGACCCTTTCTAACACAGCATGCCACTAAGGCTCTTGTCCATGCCCTTATTATCTCCCACCTTGATTATTGTAATTCTGTCTTAGCTGGTGTCACTTCCTCGGTACCGGATGTGCACGTGCAGAGAGCTGCTCGCGTGCGGTGGTTACCGGGGGTGACTGTTAACCCCTTTGATCCGTGCAGTGGGATGTCTGACCGCCGGCGTTGAAGTAAGAAGGCAGGATCTGGGAGCAGTGACCCCCGGTATTCTGTACTCCTGGCTGCTGTGAAGGGGGCACGGTTGGACTGGGCCGGAGGCGGAGTTTTGGGAGGACATCTAGAGCTGCTGTGATGCAGCCTGGGGGCAGAGCGCCGGATTTAAAACCCCCAGAAATGCTCTGTCTAGTACCCTGCTGTGGTCTTCGTTGCCTGAGAGCCTGAAGTTGCTAGTTTTTGACGATTCTTTGCCTAGCGATTTTGTACCTTTGCCTGTATCTTCTGGTTTCCAATTTTGGCTTGTCTGACCACCCACTTTGTTACCGACCTGGCTTGTATTACTACCCGCTTTTGTGTACCGACCCGGCTATTCAGACTATCCTGTTTGTATTAACCCCTGAACTGCTGAGTTCGTTCCTGGTTCTATTGTCGTGGTTCCTGCACCTTGCATTCCAACTCGGTCCTTAATATATCCGCTTGCTGTTACTAAGGGTCTCCTTTGGTGGTGGGCTACTGGGCAGAAGAAGGTATGCGCCTTGGTGTCAGTGGTGGTGACAGCTGGTGTCCCTCTTAACTGTCTCACCCCTCTACAATCCACCATGAATGCTGCTGCCAGACTTATCTTCCTCTCACATCGCTTCACTAACAACTCTCAAATCTGTCAGTCTCTGCGCTTCAGGATTAATTTCAAAATCCTCACTCTTACTTTCAAAGCCCTTCAAAGCGGTTCCCCTCCCTACATCTCCTCACTCATCTCTAAATACACTCCTAACCGGTCTCTCCGCTCATCCAATGATCTCCTTCTATCCTCTCCTCTGATTCCTAGCTCTCATGCACGCCTACAAGATTTCTCCAGGGCTGCCCCTCTCCTCTGGACTGCTCTACACGGTCTATCCGCCTTTCCCCCAGCCTCAGTCCTTCAAAAAATCCATCAAGACCCACTTCTTTAAGGACGCTTACAACATAGCACATTAACATCCCCAATATTCCCTTAGCTCACCCCTCCCAGTCCCTCTCCTGCAATACTTTTACTAGTGAGGCTGGTCCATCCCTAACTTTGGCACTTTTACCTATTGTGTAATACACCCGAATCCCTCTAAACTCATGTGAGCAGGGCTCTCCTCACCTGTTATCTCTGTAAGTCAATTTATGTTACATACTGCTTATTATGTCCTGTCTACCCATTGTACAGTGCTACAGAATTTGATGGTGCTATAATAATAATAAATAATAATAATAATTACTATGCCACGCAGAGCTAAAATGAGCCATGTATGGTCTTCCATATATTTAATACAAGAAACTTCTGTTCACAAATAAAAAAAATAATATCCATTGTAATATGGCACATGTTTCCTTCTTTTTTAGGACACTTAGGGAGGTGCATATTATATTGTAAATTATACTATAAGTTAAAATAACATTACCTCTATGCGAAGTATTTCTACATATGTAGTTTTCAACATGCATGCCATAAATGCGTGTGTGTATTTTGCAGTATAATATATAAATAGACATTTGCATGCATACATATACTGCACATGAACATATATATTTTACAGTATAAACAACTGAGCGCACATGGCATCATGCTTAGGTTTACAAACCATCTCTGCCTCTTTATTCACACATGGAAATTTGAGGCATTTTTAATATTTGGGATATAAATACACTTATTTATTATTAAATAATTATCCCAACAAACTGGGTCCTGTTGGACTATGTTATTTACATAATGAATTAATTTCTATTGTGTGTCTTTCCTCTAATACCGAGAAGAAGATTGAGAAACAGCAGTGGATTCTAAAAATAATATTTATGGAAAAACTGGATTATTACAGGTGTGTCTCTGTTGTGTGTCAAAATAAATAGTAAATGCATTCAATTACTACAGCTTCAAAGCAGCCAGCAGCCTACACCCTGAAGAGGCCTGGAATATTCAGGATAGTAATCAAACTATTAAGGCACAACCGCATTCATATATGCGCAATAAGATGTGCACTACACACTAACCCATATATCACCTTGACATTCAGTTGTCACTCAATAACAATACTAACTAGCAGACTTTCGTGCTGGCCAAGTCTCCGTGTTCTTCTTCGTATTTGGTTTTTTTCCCCTATTTTATTTTAGCTGGGGTTAATACGGGGTTAATGTAATAATAATACGCGGCAGCTTTGGTGCCAGGATTTTAAAAGTCCGTAAGAGCAACTCTGGTTGCCGGCAGGGGGCTCCTCTGCCATCAATCAATGAAGGGCAGCTGCTCTTCATTGGTTGATGCCAGACGAGCCCCCTGGTGGCGACCAATATAGTCGCTCTTACAGACCTTTAACTTATGACGCCGAAGCCATTTGTCTTCCCAGGCCAAGCTGCTCCAAGCAGTACTTTGCCAGGGGCACTAAAATCCCTGTTCCTCCGAGGCCAAGTTGCTTAGAATGGTTGTCTCAGCCAACTGCTCCAAGCAACTTGGCTTGGAAGGAACGTGGATTTCAGTCTCTGTGGCAAAGTGCAGGACAAGGTAGAGCTCAAAGCAACTTGGCCTGGGGAGACCATTGGTCACTTGCACAGATCTTTAACTCGGAAGCTGAAACTTGGCCTGGGGAGGTTTCAAGAGTTAAAGGTCTGTATTAGCGACTC
Source organism: Spea multiplicata (assembly GCA_009364415.1). Taxonomy (NCBI): domain Eukaryota; kingdom Metazoa; phylum Chordata; class Amphibia; order Anura; family Pelobatidae; genus Spea; species Spea multiplicata. The sequence goes on from VKOC01022733.1 coordinate 9,441, forward strand.
TACTGGGATGTTTAGCCGCTGCCATATTAGGTTATTCTGTATTTGGTTTCAACAACGAAGAACTAGTACATATTATACACAACCATACAGTGTAACTGCCTTGTCATGCTGCAGAGATTACATAGTAGCAAAACTTTAAATCTCTCACAATATTGAGTCCGCTTGGTAGAAACGTTCATCATTTTGGATGCCTATATTCCACTGTAATGCCCATAGATGCTCCTATGTCCTAGCACTTACAGCAAGAAAATCTTATTAAAGGAGTGCCAATCTACTTACTTTCCTGGTAAAAAGTCGTTAATCTTGTTAATGAGCCCCAGAGAAAGATCCACCTTTCCATACAGTGACCCAAGTGTAACGGCAACAACGGCAAACCATGTGGATGGACTAGCTGGGTACACCCCACTCAGCACTGAGCTCTGTGGATGAAAGAACAAGAGAAATAATTTTCTCAAGGTCATCACATAATGTCCATATTATCAAATTCTCTAGACATAATTTGAGAACTGTGCACCAGGAAGAAGACAGCTAGCTAGAGCAGTCATATTAATATTTTGTACTATTAAGTGTTAATTATATTGACCTAACCAAATATATCCATTAACAGATTAGAGACTCACATACACAAATCATTCTCCTGCCATTTTTTGCAATGCTTTTTCCTATACCAACAATGGATTAGGATAGGTCACATCAAGCCAAGATATCACAAATAAAGTTGCTCGCCACTCCAGTAGTTAAGTGAGGTGCGTTTAATTCAACAATAAGGGCAACGTTTCGACCTTACGGTCTGTATCGAGATAGGATTGGATGAAATGATGAATATCTGGTGCTTAATTTCTCTTTTCCATAAAGTACTTCTTTGTTTCTCAAGAGCTTATAACACACAGCCTGACTTCTGAACACTCACACCCTTTCAATTACATAAGGAAGAGCTAGGAGCAGTAGTTCATGGTGTCTCTTGCTTGATCTGGGCACGTAGGTGTTAGATTTGGTTCAAAGGAAAGGTATACCCAGAGCTAAAATATCAAAATTGTTTGCATAACCAAAAATATATATATATTATATAGACAATAGTAAGCAGGACTGTATCAGTGTTTAATATTTATCTATATACATAAAGTTTCTCTTGACTATATTTGAGGGAATGCTTTCATAAAGAGAGGTGGTGTTTATTTGGCACTCTATCCCTGGATTGCAGATGTTTGTATCTGCGTACCATCATACTGAAGCAGAACAGTGTGTGCAGCCAATTGAAAATGAGGCTGAGATTCCCTATCCTGCGTAATGTACAACCGCATGCTTATATTGTTCTGCTGCCTTGGTAACCGTGCTTCCCACCTTGGCTGCATCATTTCTGCTTTAGTGCGTTAAACGGTTTTATTTTTTACAGCATGTTCTTCACATTTATATACATGTATTTCAGAAAGGATGTGTAAGTGGCAAATACAAATGTCCTCAGTATTCTAAAATAGCTTTCATCCCATGTGTTCACAGGAAGTGGCAAAAGAGACTTACAGTCTTTTTGGGGAAGCACTGTATTTAAAAAAAAAAAAGAGGAACATGGCAAATACATATAGTAGGGCGATAAGATTACAGTGTCTAACAGGTTCTTAATGTATGTGTGTGGAGTGTCTGTATAGTGTATGGAAGTATATGGTTGAATCCCCGGATCTCGTGCTTGTACTTCGGCTATATATTACACTTGGACTTCTTACATTTGCCATTCATCGTTCATAGCTTGTTATCACCTTAAGTCTGATGAGACGTTTCCTACAGGCCACAAACCCAGAGAGGTAGATATGTCGAAGAACATCACGGCCCAGCTGCAGGTCAATGCCATCAGGAGTAACAGTGAACTGAAAGGCTACCGCTTGGTGAGCCTCTGCCATCTTTGGACCTGCAAAACAGAATTAGATGCATCATCCATCTCTTGTTTAAGAACAGTGGGAATTAGTGAGAAAAGTGGTGATCATATCACCCGGGAAACCATTAGGAAATTATATAAACCGAGGGAGGATTCCCAACTTGCTTAGTACATCTTGGACAAACCATAGTGGGGTGCCTTGTCCATGTTGTCTGCATGATGGACTTTAATACCATTTAATAAGGTATAATGGGACAAATATTTTTCTTTACATTTGTATGTTACATCTTTTAGTAAGTATATAACACTCTTTTAAAAACCTGCTTATGTCTTATTCACCCCCACCCTTTCTATCTAGCTTGTGTGTTTATTTCCATAACGAAACATTGGAAGACATCCAACTATGCGAGAGGTGAGATTCATACAAGGAGGAGAATTCAAGAGGGGTAAGCTGAAGGAGAGTGGTTTAAAGATACATGTTCAGATTGTGCAATACTGGTATTACTAATTTCTAAAGTACCAACAACGTACATTGCTTTTTACACAGTACCAAGTGTATTTGTCTGCTTCAATGCTTACAATATGTATATAAAAAATGAGATTGGAGAGGAACTTCTACTGTATTTTTATTACTAGTGTCATATCAAAAACACTTAAAAAAATGTTTTTTTATTTTTTCAAACTGTTCTACTTTTTTGCATAATATGCTTTCAGGTAGCTGGATATTAGCCATACCTGTATGTTCTTTCTTTGTTATCTTACTAGATAGGCACCCTGACTTCTCACCATAATTCAATGGCATATTCCTAACTTCCATACTTTACGTATTACATATTACATGCCCCAAAAAGTGTCTTGGGTTTGGAAATTCCTTATATGTAATAATTTCTATGTGTTTGTGGCAACCACTTGCATCATTTTCACAGTCAGTATACAGGTTTGTAATTGTGAATAAAAAAATAAATAACCCAGATTTCTTGAAAGCACACAGTCTGGGTTATTTCACTGGTTGTTTTTATTTTTTTGTCATGCAGCTATTTGGCCACCAATATTTGCCAAAATTTGCCAATATTATTTTTTTCTTTAAAATATATATATTTTTTAAAAACGCTTTCACCTTGGTTAGCATTATCTCCAAGTGCACAAAAATAAATCACCAAAATGTCTTCAACTGCCTCTCCAGATTACAGAAATAGCCCATACATAATATACTAAACAAACAAAGTTTTGATTCAAATGACTAAGGAAAGTATATGGAGGAAGGGACTTAATTAGAATTGCCATAAAAAATGGGGTTCCCGAGGACTGCCTTGGCTGCGAGGCAATTCCCTGCACCCGTCGGATGTGCACTCCGCTGCATGATGTGATAAACATTTTAAGGGGTTAACTACCCATTTGGACACTCTGTCTAATGAAAGTGTATGGCGGAAGAGATGTAATTACCATTACCATTAAAATATCAGATCTCTGGTTTGAGCAGGGAAATACAAATAAAATATTACATGACTGACAACAACATCCTCCAGGTCTGGAAATAAAGGAAGCTTGTTGAAGCAAAATGAAATAAAAACAGTTTGTCAATGCTAATTTATGTTTCTGGTATACAGCACTGAATTTTATGCGAAAATATTTTTCCGTACATAAAAACAGAGCTAGAACAATACAAACAAAGAATATGCAACCATCTAAAAACTCTATAGACAAGGTCTGTTAAACACAAATTAGGTTTAGGTGTTTCTGCCAGACCCACAGTGAACAGGTAGATAAAATCAATCTCCATAGACAAACTTTGGCAGTAGAATGGGTCGTACCGAAGAGCTCAGTGACGTTAAATGTGGCAGTCTGATGGACTAATTTGGGTTTGGTGGGAAAACGCTACCTACAAGAACATACAGTAGAGTAGGTAAAATGCTCTGGGGCTGTTTTTCAAGGTTTGGGGTAGGGCCCTTAGTTCCAGTTAATGGAATTGTTAATGTTACACCATACAAAGACATTTTAGACAATTGTTTCCAAAATTGTTTAAACTTTAGTTTAGCATGACTGTGCACAAAGCAAGGTCCATATCGGAACACCAATTTTGAGCCAGGCCTTCTCATCCAACCTCAGTGCCTAACCTTACAAATGCTCTTTTGGCTGAATGGGCACAAATTTCCACAGACACACTTCAAAATCTTGTGGAAAGCCTTTCCAGAAAAGGGGAGGCTTCATAATAGGGGGCTCAATATTAATGCCCATGGTTTTGGAATAGGATGTCCTACACGTTTATATAGGTCTGATAAGAGTGACCTCATCAGCCATGGATCCCAGGACACATACATTTCCACATATTGCTTACTAGCACAGGCACAATGCTATCCTGCTGTGTGTTAGATGTGTAACGAGTAATTTCTATACATTTCACATGCTGCAGGTCAGAACTATAGTTGTGTCAGTCATTTAGGGTATAAACAGTTACAATCAACCCTGTGTGAATGTATGAAGAATAATTATCTCGACTGCCTTTTCAGCTGTAGCTCTAGAAAAACTGACATACAATTGTCCCAGACTAAATAAATTCCAACCTATATCTAACCCTGGCTTTTATGTTCCCGAATTGCAAAATGTAAACGTACTGGAAATTGCACCGGTTTCAAAATGAAGGGAAAGTCACTCTTGGAGAGTGCCAAATCGCCATGGTATCCGTGTTACTGTAAACAGTGTTGCCATCCACAGGTTCTATATCATTTACATTACCTGATGTTTGCAACAATGCATGTTATGAGGGGTGGATATCATTCTGGTACAGAGCAGGGTGCAAGGGTGTTTATATAAGGAGAGTGGATGGGAACGCTCTGGTACAGGCCATCAGCCGAAAAAGAGAGCTCAGGTAGGGAGCAAAAGAGGGGAGGGGGTAGGAAAGTAAAGGGAATGTCTGGTATGAGACAGCACAGTTATTCTGCTGCCTGAGAATTAGCATAGCTTGCAGCCTCTCTATAGCATACAATGCACCCCATGGGCTCAGGGGGCCATTATGCCTCGCTGCGACCCATTTCTGTACCCCAGGCCACACTTAATACAGGCCAAGCTCTGATCGGTGGGGAGGGAAGCCGCTCTCATCATGAATCTTCTTACTCCTCTCTACAGGACACTGGCACTGATGGGTGGAGTCCCCAGCTCTTGCTTGGCTCTGCCTGGCATTACTCAGTTACCCAAGTCTGTTTTATTAAAGAGATACGTAAGTGTCCGAAATAAAATGGGGCCACTATGTGTCATATAATAATTATGCCATTTGCAAGACAGATTTATTAGATGTCAACAAGCCATTTGGTGCAACATCTGTGATTAACTGGCGCAGTTCTTTTCTGGATGCCCCTACCAATCTTAGCAGCTAATGGAGAATTGAGCAATATCACATGACCACTCAGCAGTGATTGTAAATTTAGGTATAACATTCGTCAATGCATGTGATATAAGCAGAGCGTTGTGTTTTAAGTTACTTATCTGTTACAAGCTCTTAATACAAGTTTAATATACAAAAAAGGTAAATTCCACTCTGTGCCCACACACATCCTGATGCACATGCTTAAGGACACCCCTAGTGCTACTCTCTACTGCAGCTGGATTCAGCAAAGAGCCCTACTAGAGAGGCTAAAGTTGGGCTCTGGACACAGTGTCCCTTTAATCCTTGGTGTTGGAAAACCTCAGCCTAGAGTGGGTTTTTTCATACAACTGCACAAGGAAAAAAAAATGTTAGCGCAACTGGGCCCGAAAATTCTGTATTGTAAATAATGTAGAGGACTCTATAATAGATCGCTGGAAAATTTTGTAATTGAAATGTAAAACAATCAAAGTAATATCACTACAATAAATACACTAAGCCACTCGGATATAAGATAAATATTTCAGGAACCAGAAGAAGATGTAAACATAGGATACACAAGGTGAGACTGAGCTTTAAGATAAACACACACCAAGTTGGAGTGTTTTTCCCTTCTTAATTCTCATCAGACACATACAATATAATCAGGCCGCATACCGCACCACATTGTTGAACACGTTACAAGTATTATGACGATATTGCTCATACAGCGTTATAAATACATACACAAACTTCAGCCCCATTAGTAAGCCCAGTCATAGTTATAATAAAAGTAATCAAAGTTCTACGTGTATACAGAACTAAACACAGAAGCCGGTACAGTGCAAACCCACCTGTTAACTTTGTTAAACTTCTTCAGCTCTACAGGCTCATACACACGCATACAGTTGCATACACTCCGAATCACGCAGCTGCTGCTTTCTGTCCTCTGTGCCCTTCAGATGTGTGTCTGATTTTGTAGATTGAAGCCAAGTACTCCCAGTGTAACATGAGACCCAACACACAGAAATGAGATGTTGCACAGGGACATGGCCAGCAGGGGAGCACGCGCTCCCAATGACGGAAGAGTCACAGGCCCAATGTCACAAAACACTGGCCTATGTACGTATACAAAATAAAACAAGAACATTTTACCTAATAATTCTAGAGGTAATGTTGCAAGAAAAATATTCTCTGTTGCAGAAATGGTTTCTATTATATGGAATGTCTAAAAAATACGGGCAATTTATTTTGGACACTTTCTTCCTATGCTTTTTTGTAAGCAAAATTACAATCTGATAATAATAAATGTGCAGAGACTCCAAAAATAAGCTAAACATAAGATGGGCAGCGTTATTTATGAGGAGGCAAACAAGTACAATTCTAAGGCAAAATGCTAAAAACAACTGTTAGAAATAACCCAGAGGAGGAGTATACATTAGGATATCAATCATTGCCCGTAAACACCACACGGGGAAGGGATTTGCTTTACAAATAGTACAATAAAACTGAAGAGATAAAATGCAGGAAATAAACATAACACAATGGCTTTAAATCGACTTTTTATTAAAAAAAAATGAATAGGAATTAAGTTATTGCGTGTACTAGTCACACTAATATCTTCAGTCGTTGGACTAAAGACATAGCAGCATTGCATATCCCATGCAAGATGGAGAGACTTTAAACCATTTGAAAGGGCATTCAAAAGCAAATTCAATGTTTCAAACAGACGTTCTGCTATTAAATCAGTATATTAGCATATGCTTTAGTACAATGCCTATAGTGTTTCTTTATAAAAACAAGGTAAGTAAATAGCACTTGGCTATTGACCAGTGAACAAGTAGAGTACATCTAGGGCTGTCTTTAAATATAAAGGGTTTCTGCTGGGCATCTAGATATGACGATATATAGCAGGAGGACAAAATTTCAAGAGGGGAATGCACAAGAGGCTATACACAGACCTCACGGCTTTGGTGGCTGTTGAGAGGGCTGAGGGGACATAAGTCTGGGCCCAGGGCTGTTACCTCTGTTGACCCACTTTAACAGCAGCACTGAGAAAGTGTTTTTCATGGGGACGTAGTGTGCACAGAAGACATCTGGTGGTAAAGTGTATAAGGAATGTTTGCTTTGATAAACAAAAGTACACTAATTCTGCGAGTAGTTGCATTTGAATCAAATTGTGAAGGTCAGCTATGCAGTACTTTCTGGAGAGCCATAAGATCCAAGGAGAAAGACAGGGAAATAAATGGCGGAGGCCAGAATACAGTGATCAGTGAAAGTAGTGTGATGAGCATGAGACAAGACGTTTGCTACACGTGCACTTCAGGACCAAAGAGGCTTCTGTTGGAAATATGCTTCAAACCGAGACATAGCGTATTCCTACAATATAAACAAATAGAGCATTACCACAGGAAGCATTTATCTCATTTGCAAAAGGGTCCATACAATTACAACTACCTAAGGAATGAAGAAGAAAAAAATTAATTAACACCTAGGGGTCCAAAGCAAGTGAGAGAAAAAAGTATGTAATCTATACATGCACAGACATACACGTTCCTTCCCTGGGCTCAAAATGGGCTCACATGAGGTTTTTTTAATTTTATTTAATGTTATGACCAAGCCAGCAGAGTTATAGTAATGCCGTCTCCTGCTGACACGGAGCCCCCAGGCTGCTGAATGACACCTTGTGCACTGCCAGATTATCAACCACCTATAGGTGGAGACAGAAATGTCTCTTACATGTAATTCAATTAACAGGATCCAATTAGCCTTTAGCAGTAGGTAAAAACAATGTTTTTGAATGGAAGTCCCACACTCAATACTTACCAGATACCCAAATTGAATAGTGGAGATTTTTGCTTGTAAAATGGACCACAGACCCCAGAAGAAGTGCGAGGCCAAAGCAAACCTACATATAAATGTAAAAAAAAATAAATAAAACAAATGGTAGAAGCATGGTAAGTCACAAAGTAAAAAATAAGAAACCGTTTGGTACACACCGCATATCTGATACCAACAAAAACAGTTTGTTAAAGGAAAAAAAGATCTACAGTGCTGGGTCAAAAGTTTAATCAAGCTTAATAAAGTTATGTTTCTTCAGATTTTTTTCCCAGCAGAGAAATACCATTGGGGGTGGTTTATTAAAACATAAAACAAGGTAGGAAAAATGGCGGTGTGTTAAAGTGATATTCAACCAGTTTCCAAAGGCGATTGTGATACTGTTATTTATGTAATTAAACCGTGTAATGTACCCAGGGCCGGCCGAAGGCGTAACGCCGCCTGGGCGAAGTTTAAATGCCGCCCCCCCGCCGGCGTTCGGCGGGGGGGGGGGGCGGCATTTTAAACTTCGCGGACGCCCCCCCCCGGTACTTACCTGCGGCGAGTCTCCCTGCTCTGCCACCGTGCCGGCTTGTAATTCTGAGCGCCGGAAATTGACGCCACTTCCGGCGCTCAGCATTACAAGCCGGCACCAAGACCGAAGAGGGAGACTCGCCGCAGAGGAGAGAGAGAGAGGGGCGCCGAGCGGGTAAGAGAAAACCACTCAGCGCCCCTCTCTCTCTCTTCCGTTTAAAAAAAAAAACCGCTCGGGGCGGCAAAGTGCCGCCCCTTCCAAAGTGCCGCCTGGGGCAATTGCCCCAGTCTGCCCTATTGTAGGGCCGGCCCTGAATGTACCACTAAGACAGATTGCCTATTTTGTTCCAACTACCATATATTGGGCTCAAAGTGGAACACGGTTGGTAAGCAGTAGTTGTAAATCAATCTCTTATTCACATTTCCCCTTTAGGAGTACAAAATGGTGCCACCAACAGCTGGGATTTTTATCTCAAATATCTTTTAGTGATTACACTCTTCAAAAGTATTGATAAAGGATAAATCGCACAAGATTTTCATATTACCTGTTCACCTCAATAAGCATTGCTTCTTCCTGAGCACGACGTTCATCCTCGTTGAGCTCAGGAAACATCTCAGCCAGGTAGGAACGTAAAAAAGGCAGCTGATAAGACAAACATTGATTAAGAGACGGGACAGAATTACACGTTGCTCCTACATAAGAACCACATTCTCGGTACAGTAATCAGATGCCCAGCTTTAAATTCATAGAGAAGGCATACATTAATATGCTTCCTTTCATGTATGTTTGATTTTATAAATGTATCTCCTTCACCGAGTCATCTTGTTATCCTTTTCATTAAATAGTAAGAATTTAATTCCTGTGATTTTCCCCCAGTGGCCTACAAAGAAGCAGTCACCCTAAAGACTTGCTGTTAATAATAGCTGGGAGAGAGATATTTCAAAAAGCATGATAATTCCTTCAGAGAGAAAACCAACATGGGAGCGGACAATGCTGAAAATAGCCTGTCCTGTAGAAAAATACCTACTCGGGAGGGGCATCACCATTTTTTGCTCACTTGTACCATTACAAGATGGTGATTACGAAAAGAGGAGGATTCCATGTTGTTTTTCCAGTCTAACTGTAATTAATTCTGGGTATGCCTAGGCGTGGGTTCCTGACTCACTGCAAATGTTGTACTCCTCGTGCAGGGGAGGCTTGCTAATGGAGAGGTCTCCTCTGTAATGGTGCAAGTGAGCATAAAAAAGGGCTGATGATGCCAACGGAGGGGCAAGGGTCATGCCCCTCCGGAGTATATATCTTCTTATAGGGCAGGCTACTTCAGCACCGTTCTTGGTATGAGATGAGGCTCCTATGTTGCAATCCCTTCTGAAAGCCCATTTCCACATATACACTGAAGGAGCTCAGACAGAGGATGGAGCTGGCAGCTTTCTGATCTTGCCGATATAGGCATTTTAGTTTGATCAGCGTACATATACATCAAGTCGGGAAACTAACAGTTTATTTGCTCACCTGTTGCTCCTTCGTTGGATAATCATCCAGCTGTGATTTAAAGAAAGGCCATTCATTGTGATGATAATTATATACCCATTCGCAGAAGTGATTTCCGATATCAAACCCTCTGATGACAAGAAACAAAACACTGACAATATCAGGGACATACTAAGAGTAAAAATACATACATCAGCAATACAGCAATGTCAAGTAATACAGCACAGGTCGACGGGGGGAGCATTTACTGCAAACCCAGGTGGAAGATGCTCTCCTGGGCAATTAAGCCACCATGTTTCACTGCTCAACAGACCAGTTACAAGAGACAATGCCGATCTACACAGTAGGTCCAGTGCTAAGCATTCAGTAAAAGGCGCTGTGCATGTTTACGACACAGGGTACATGAAGATGATATATTCCAGCATGAGGGACAGAGTGGCTGGAGGCACTGCACTGGGCCAGGCCTAGGGCAGTGCTCAAAGCTAATAAATCACTAATTTTAGGCCAAGGCTAACCAACAAGTTGGTCAACAGCAGCCCTACCTATAACTCTAGGTTATAAGCTAAGCAGTAAATTACTAAGGCTTAGACAGAGCCTCAGCAGTACAGTACTAGCTTTTCTTAAACCAAGGCTCCAGAATCTTTCACCTGATGTCTGTGCGCTTAGTTTGTTACAGAATGTTCAAAAATTTGCAGAGCATTTGTGCTTTATAAATAAGTCCCAATAATATTGTTAATAGAATAAGTGATAAAAATAAATTAAGCGTTACCATAGTATACCTAGGCCTATAACAACAAATAATTGAACCAGAAAATAGGGGAAATTTCACAAATAACTCAAATAGCATATGTTTATTTCTAGTACTGTTATCTGCGATGACCCAGCTCATACAACTTGCCCTGGATTTTATTGTTTAAGCATAGAATTTGACAGCAGATAAGATCCATTCAGCCCATCTAGTCTGCATGTTTTTCCTGATGCAAAGACTCAGAACTAAAGTCCTTGCTGTTATCTTAGATTTGAGACAGCCGTAAGCCTACCACATTCATGTTTATATTCTCTCACTGTATTACCCGCTATCACTTCTACTGGGGACTGTTCCTTTTACCTACCACCCTCTCAGTAAAGGAAAACTTCCTTACATTACTAACATTTCTCCTCCTTCGAAACAAACCACCTCGGATCCCATATTGCACGATGGCATGTCATTTGAGATAAAAGGCAATCCTGTGCTGAATACTATTTGGGGTTAAAGAACCGAGCCTCCCGTTGCTGGCCGTCACTCTATTGTTTAAGCTTACCTGCAAAACACATTAGCTAATGCAGCTTCAATAAACTTCATTTATCTAAAGACATGATTGCTGTAGTTGTCATGTGATGTTTTGAATCACTTTCTTGCTCAACTACCACACGGAGTCGATTATCTATGGCAATTCTAATGAAGTCTTGAGAGAGGTTCAGGATGGGTAATGAAGACTGAGACATTCTATTGTTTACTAAAGGCAGCCTAAAAATATATTATGCAAAAAGAAAACATCACATTTGTGAAATCACATTTGTAATCCGATACGTATAAAGAAATTGTGGGAGTTCTCTTAAATTTGGGCTTTTGTTGTTTCCCCCACTATGACCTAATAAGCTTGGACTGACTATTCTGGAATTACCGAGTCCTGTCTAGCCTTCTTTATATGTATGAGAATAGAACGTCCCCTCTATCCAAGATGCGAGCATCAGCCTCATCCTGAGTTGGTGAACACTTTATCTGGTAACACCGAGTGACTGTGACACTCTGTTTTGTGATGGATAGACTTTCTACAGATAATCCATGCACCACCCTGATTCATCCCCTAAAGCCGTTTTTGGAGGATTCATGTTTTAACAGCAGATTACATTCGCCTCAGAAAGAATTATTTAAAAACGGAATAGATTAATGCACTCTGGTCAATATTCCTTCAAAAGTGGGATTTTGCTTTTAAATACTGAGAACTCAGGACCACGTGACTATTGAAGACACAATGTGAACAACATAAAAACAGTAATGCAATTGTGTTTTCACTATCAGCGGCATTAACGTCAGCGATAGTAAGTGACCTTCAGCCCTGAAATGTAACTAAGCATTAACTCTCACAAGCAGGGGCCTCAAAAGCATCTAATCTCTTTTTGTCCCAAGAGACAGTACCATTAAAAATAAAACCATGAGTTGCTTATATAAATTGGCCATATAATATGCAGTGTTTACATATTCAATCGACTCCCTAAAATACTTTAGTTTATACACATTTGCATGCTGCCCTTTGAGGACATTAAGGGTCATTTACTGCACCCTCCCCAACATGACAGCATACCACTATCCCCTTACTTTGAGTCTTTGGGTAGCTGAGTAATAGAGGCACTACTACTAATTTAGGCTTACAGATAATTGCTTGAAGACACAATCTTCATAGACCGGAACAAGAAAATACATTTTAAGTTAAAATCAAGGAGCGTTATTTATTGATCTACAGTTGATTGTAATTATAAGTATGATTTCTGTTATGTTAAAGAAAGAGTCACTCATTTTCTTTTTTCAAAATCATTAAAACAATCACTTTATTAACAATTTAAAGAATTGATTTGTCAAATAATCTTTGCTCGCCTCTTATTATATGAAAGTACTTGCCAAGCGCTTTTAGAATCTCTGTGTTAACCTTTCCTTTAAGTTTAGACATTCATACCTTGCACCTCTACCAACATAGAGCTCATAAGTTAGCAGATGTACAGAAACAACATTAACAATTTGCTGATAATAAACTTCAAGTGTACTATTTATGATTGGCTTCTTATCAAGAGCACCTTTTACCAACCTACATATAACACGGACATTAACTCAAACTAGCTGCTCAGTCTAAGACTAAGGATATCATCATGAAATCCATGAACAGAGGCACTAACTGCGCCATTAGCACTCACATGTTTAACATCACATGGGAAGCATACGACATTTAATATCCATACAAATCAATGCAACAAACTGCATTTCAGAAGCACACACGGTTTTGCTCATATAATGCCAAGCATGACGTTGATGGCACAATCGCTTTCACTAAAAAGCAGTACATCAGAATTGGTAAACATAAAGAGCATCTGAGAGCAGGTAAACAGACAGTTCACTTTAGACAACCGACTGACCTGTAATTGTAGCTGCTGTACTCAAAGTCGATGAGCATGAGTCTGTCTGAAGGTGAACTGTGAGATGAAAGAAGCAGGATATTACCTGATAGGGAAAAAATAATGTGAGTTAAGGCCATGGAATGGGGCACACACAATCATAAAACTAGCCACAAGCTCGTGATGACCCAGAGATCCCAACTCAAATATTGGTGAACTGTAAACCTTTGATTCATAGGACAGTCTAGTCATGTTACATACTGTAAGTGTTCTAACTTTTAGTATTAGTTTATTTAGTATTATGTGATATTACATATATCATTAAAAAAAAAACTTGATGGCGTAAGAATGTTGGTGTAGTATGAACTAAAGCACCAGTTATGCAAGTGTTTAGGTGGCCCAATGTAAAACTGCCCAACAATATGGCCTAACTAATCTTGCAAAGGAGAATATCAGGGCACATTGAGTGTCTCTTACCCTCCTGAACATCATTGTGACAGAAGACAACAGGAGATGCTGTGGATTCCAAAAGCAATCTATAAAAAAGATAGGACAAATTGACAGATGTAACATCTACAAAACCAAAGGCGCACCCGCTTCCTAAACAAAATGGTCACATTTGCAGTTATTTGCTATAAAAACAAAAATGTGTAAGTTCAGAGCGATAGTCACCACGCAGAGAACTCGAGAAATTATCTGTCATGCGCATACCAGATCACCACCGGAAAACTCAAGGTTGCGGGAGCAGGTTTGTGACAAACCTCTTCCCATTTCCCCATTAAACAGCCGTGTGTCCTGCGATGTCCGCTGGACCACCCATCAACATCAGCGGGACTTCCTGCCCACATCCCGCAAGGGAGGGCTCCAGGTAGCCGAGCCATAAAGTTTATTCATATACTAGTCGCTTCAGAAAGTCTCACACAAAATACTGGATAAATAAGGCCAGGGGCAAGTAACTCGAACCCAAACAATTCTTACCTCAGACTTTGCATCTCTTCCTCTAAATGGAGACTCTTTAGCTGGTTGAATTTTTCCATCAGAGAATCTTCCGTAAATGAAAGAGTGCAAATCTCAGACATATACCTGCAAGGCGTAGAGAGAAAAAGGCTAGCCATTTACGTCTGTGTTAACATAGGACAGAGCAAAGGGGATCAGGAGGATGATGGATATGAATTTTGGCATGCACCCTCCATTAATTGTGTTTATATTAATATGAGAGAGTCTTTACAGTTTTTTTTGCTTCTCATCTATAACGTGTACTAGAAGCTCTGTTATACTATGCCCTCTTCTACTCACTTGTCCATGGTACTGAACAGCCACACCGGCATTTTGTTGAACGGCATCTCCATCCCATGGAATCTGGCCATTTTCTGTGCAATCTCCCTGGACACTTCAGGGTCAGCAAGCTCAGATGTCACCAACCGTCTACTCTGAAGTGAGATATTCATCAACAAATAAATTTAAACCTTATGGTCCAATCTAACTGTGCCAAATTCACTATAAGGGAAAAAAAAAAAAAGAGGACTTACTTCTCCATTTACACATACTACCCCATTGTTGCAATGTAGCCCAATTAAACCAGAGCATATAATTTATAAAAGTCAATCTATAAACATGTGTACAAATCACTGCTACACGCATCTTACAGGGATATATTCTTCAAGGCGTCCTTGCGGAAATACACCATATAATCGTGGTCCAAGGGAGCGCTCGGCAAGAATTGCAAACATGACACTTTCCTGTACCAGAGAATCCACACCCTGCAAGACAACATAATAAGATTGCCGTGGTGCATACATTATCAGAAATCTAACAATGGTTATATAGATTACCCATGGGATAGTCTACTTTACCTGCAGAATAGCTCCATACAGCCGTAGCAGAACCTGTCGAGGCTCAGTGGATTGTGTTCTCACGGAGTCTACAAGACTGCACTTATACAGAAGGTTGCTCAGGCCACCACTAAAAGAGAGAAGATGTATCACCTATACATTGTACTTAAACGGTCACTTCCTTAGATAAAAGCAGAGACAGTGCACCAGTGCAAAAACAAGACTTCCGATTCCCAGATGCATACCACCAATAAGGATGAGTGCCATTAACTATAGAGGGCTTGTACTTCCACCAGGATGTACTAAAACCACCACTGAGAGCTTGATTAAAATGGAATTCAAAAAAGCAGATCATAGACACACACTTTAATATTACCAAAGCAGTGAATGAACGCACGCGTTAGAGAGTACCTCCCTGCCGTACAGGTCTGAATGTTTCTGTCTCCAAATTACTGCTCCTTTAAAAAGGGAATGACCACAATGTTATACAATATTTAGTGGACGCCTTTTGCACTCAAATTAGAAGCTTATAGGAATGTTCATACTACTACTACGTGAAAGTGCTGCTATTAAGTATCATGGTTCATTTTGTAGAGTATACATATTTTAATTGTGCTATGGTGCCATCTGTAATCAGTAATTGTATGTTCTGAAGGGCCAGTCCCAGCAGGTTTTTCAGGTAAGGAAGGCCAAACGGGCCATGTATTATTATTATATATATATATATATTATATATATATATATAATCAGTGCTCGACAAATTCCAGGCGCCAGGTCGACTGAGAATTTCATCCTGACGCCTAGGTCAGGGGCGTCCAACGTGTGGCCGCAGGCCAAATGCGGCCTGCCGGACTTCAATGTGCGGCCTGCGGACTGGCCCTGCCCACGGTGCAGCATGGTGTGTGCAAGCTGTCCACCTAATAACATTAAAGCGAGTGGGCTGGCAGACCGACGTTCACGTAGTGCAGCCGCGAGGTGAGGTGGCAAGACGCCGTGTTTGCACGCCGGCCGCTTTAATTTTTTTAGGCATTAGGTGGCCGGCTTGCACACACTGTGCTGCTGAGTGGCAGTTCCTCAGTATTTACAAAAAATAAAATAAAAAAAATAGGGGTTCGAGGAAAGCGGGCCTATACTTAAGGGGGGGAACATCATTCATTTTTGTTGTTGGAAATAAAACTTTGTTAGCTTTTTTTAGCTGGCTCCTAGATTCAAAACAAATTTGCCAAGCCCTGATAGAGATATTATAAATAATCAGGAAGCCAGCAATGTCCTGTCATTTTTCCAGGAACCAACTAAATCGACAAGGTCAAGAGAAGAGATTTCATAAAAACAGCATGACTGTCCCTTTAAGTGTCACTTATTGTAACTATGTCTAATGAAAGGCAATTAGAGGATGGCACTTCAACATATTGTGAAATAAGTTGAAATATTACACCTACCCACAGCTCACAAAACCCTACAGTTGCATGATGGAGGCCGTTTAACCACACTGTGAGGAGATCTCTTTTACACTTAGGATAAACACATCATTTGCATATATTATATTGATAAAAACAATAACAGAAACTTTGTTTAGTTAATCTGGCATTATATTATCACGCTAGGTCCTTGGAAAATCCCCACGTGACACATTAGATAAAGTCCCAGTGAAGACAGAAACAAAACATTGGTCGATAAATATGAACATCTAACTATTCTTTATCTTCTAAAGCGTTAATAGTCATTGAGCACAACGGTGAAGTCAAGGTCAAAGTCCTTACCCAGCTGTTTTTTGCATGATTAATAGCCAGATCTAAAAAACACATCTACTCTGTTCTCATAAAAGGCCTTTATTATGCTTTCAGTAGTTACCCTATGGTTTAAACGAAAGGCAGTTTGGTGAAGCCCACCCAAACTTTGGTGAAACGACACAATTCACAGGAAAACAAACTCAGCTTGTGTAAATATAGGAAATAACTTAGATGAAGGTGGCATTTAGAGTAGCAGTGAGAATGAATGACGCAAGAGAAAACAAGCTTTTTATGTGGGATGCATGCCAAGAGACTGTTAATTGTTGATCAAACACTGTATTTTTCCTCACCATCTATTAGCCAATAGTCCTTAAGTCCTGCGTCCTTAAGATTTTTGTGGTTTTTTTATTATCAGCCAATGACAGATATACCTCTTACCCCATTAACTTTGTAATGTTAGGGACACATTTTTTTTTTAAATAAAACTATAACCTTTAGGGAATTACATTTAAACAACCAGTACGCCACTGTTATATTGCAAAAAAGAAATCCCCGCATTACCTCAAGATTTGGTTTTGCATGAGATATATATATATTGTGATTGTTTACACCTGGAGGAAAAAAAAATACAATGTATAGATGATTGCCATTGGGACGCACTAACGAAGACTTTTGATTTTTTGCTGCCATCTCTTCAGATGAAGGGGGCCCCATCCTGCTGGCCGACATTTTGGATAGGAAGCAGGTGGAATGAGTTCAGGAGTAGAGCCCTGCCCAGGACTGCACTCCCACTCATTTTTTGTCCAATCCCACCCGCTCCCGCTATGTGGGTGTTCCGCTCCCGCCACAAAACGTGGCCAATCACGTGCGCTCCCGCCACAAACGAAGAGAAGATACACTGTAAGGGAGCAGCACGAAGGCAGCCTTGTGGGATTACCGGGACACGCAGGTACAGTGTCTGACCCGTGGGACCCGCATCCCAATGCAGTCCTCTACTTCAGAGTAGGTAAAACTGTTGAGATAAGGACTGAGGGCGCAGTGTTCTTCAGTGCCTCATTAATGGTGCCCAGAGAGAGATCTAAATTGCATGAATGTTCCACTGATTCCACTCCTTGGTAAGCAATGCAGCCATAACAATTTAGACAGGACTCATTGGCTTAGCAGCAGGAAAAGCAATATATGGCCATATAATGTGACGGACTTCCAATATTTATGCCTTATACGTGTTTTAAAATAGTATTTGCTGAGTGTGCATGGTTTTCTTGCATTGTTCTCTCCCCTATCTATATTAATACAAAATTTAAAAAAATTCAAAAAACAAAAACACAATAATGGTTGCACTCAGTACTTTCGCTGAGAGTAAGAAGACAAATAGTAAAGTATCCACTAAATGTCTTACTGTCTTAAGGTTCAGAAGCAACAAGAACTGAAAATCCGCAGGGGGGGGGGGGGGGAGACAGTATACATCCCATTCCATATCCTTTTTCCATGCAGGAAGGCTTACAGCCAATGTCGCATTCAGGTTGAGAGTAATGTATTGTCTGTTACTAAACAAAAATGTAGACAAGAGTCGTAAAATAAATCAGAACCTTTATACGCATAGAAAACAGAACCTCTGCAGACTGAAGAAGAGTAACTGTTTCTCTTTATTTCCTATAATGTCACTTTGTATCAGCACCAAAAGAATACTGTTGAAGAACAGGTTGATTTCAGCATAATAGATCGGTATGCTGGTTATTAGTTCAATTAATCATCTTCAAAAATTACCATTATATATACAATTACAAAATAGTTTTTTTCACCCAATGTATGTTTCTTATCCCTTATTATATACATCATATGTCTTCTCCTATGTAAATTTCTGATGTGTGGCACCTGTAGTTTAATGTTTAAGAGGTCAATCAATCTAGCCCATATCCCGTAGACACGGTGCTAACAGTTAAACGGAGGTTTCCATCCGCATTGAGCAGCCTAGTAACCACAAATAAATGTCTCAGAAATGGTCTAGGGTAAATCGACCTTTCCCTGGAAGCTATAGAATACACTTTACATCATTGAAAAAGCCACAGTTTGGCAACTGTGTGCACAGATCGGGCGAGCAATTCGTAGAGGGTAAGTATCCACGTGACGTGTCTCAGTTTACCTGACCACAGACACTCTCATTTGGTCCGGTTCGATGTCTCTCCATACTCCCCTCAGGTATTCTCTGCATAAAGTGTACGCTCTCATATGCAGCTGGCGGGTTGTCTCTAGGCGTCGGCCTCCAGGGGAAAGGGGGACCGAGCTCTGATGGGACGCTGTCTGCTGCTCTTCGGAAGTCATGCTGTTTGCCGGGAGCTGAAGGCCGGATCGGGGAGGCTACTGCTTTAAGGACGGATGGATCTAGTGGCAGTCTATATAAGGAACGGCACTCCCTCGGTTCAGGTTGTCTCATGTACTGCCGGTCCCTGTATGCCCCTTTGGACTGACAGAACTGACCCACCGGCTCACAGCCTCCATGGAACCAGAATCCCCTCTGACTCATCCTGCCGATGGAAGCACAGCGAAACCACGCCCCACACACTACTGCGGCTCACACCAAACCCAATCACACGTACATGCCGACGCCTACTTAGGCGTGATTGGAGGGAGACAGAATGTATAGCGATACGCGGTTGGTAAACTTTGGAACGCAAGAATGTGTGCGATAGGTGACTGTTGAAACGCATGGATAGCTGGGATTGGTTGGAGACCGTGTCGTTAGATCTGGTTGGCGGGAACGTTTCCGTAGGAAAGAATCGGAGGTGAGTAACCACGGAGGGGCATTTCGTTATAAAGGTTGGTGTGGTGTGGACGGATGGAGTCTGACTTTGATACCATTCCCCAGTCATATGTCAAAGTGAGTTCTCTGCTGCGTAACGTGCTTAGGGCATGGAAAGGGCTACCGATCAACATGCATATATTTGGATGACGTGTGGTAGAACACACTGTATTCGTGATCATTCTACACAAATAAGCTATGTACACGAATGGGACACGCTAGGCATTTCTTTCATTCTCAGAAAAAAAGGGCGTATTCTGAGGGTCATTTTTTGTCCGTTGAGCTTTGTGGTACATGATTAGCCTGTGTTTAGCCTGGCTTATTCCAAAAATCACAATTATGATAAATTGGCCCAATGACGAAAAGGCTCTGGGATGTACACTCTGTATCTGCATGAGCACCAGCTGTACAACCATCTACGTTTTCTAAATTGTTGTATGTTATATGCTATTTTAACTGTCTGGCACTTTTGCAAGGCACAGGGGTTTGCATATATATTACGGTGCCTAGTTACTATGTATTCACATTTACAAATTTTCTTTAATTTGTATTATGACACACATGCACAGGGCTTTGACACTGTATATCACTGAAACATGGATACAAATAATAACCAAACTTTGCTTTAGTGATGTAGAACAAATAAAACAGCTGTTCCATAACGTGTTCTGGTTGTTTCTTAGATGCCCCGAAACGTGGAGGTGAAAGCAAGAGTTCATGACTGGGAGCGCACGCTTAAAGAATGTCAGCAACTGAGTGCGAGCAATGGAGAGATACTTGCACAGAGAGATGTCTTCTTCAAAACTGAACATGGCCGCCTCAAACTAAGAGACTTTCAGGTATGCCTTACACTCTTTGGCTGGCTTCTAGCCTTTGCTTTCACATAAGCTAGTCATGTTCAGACCCATTATATTCATCCTGAACCATTGCATCAGGCAATTATGCAACTTGGTCATGGACAGCTTTTGTTATCTTTAGTATCTCTATCATATCTATATATAGGGGTCACCTAGAAAAGCACATGATTTTTACACTTTATGGTTTACTTAGAAGTGGTCCTGTCATGCAGAAAAATACATATTCAATACACGTGTGTGTATATGTATATGCTAAATCTACCTAAATGGTGCCAGTTCCTGCGGTTATCAATATAGCTGCCAGGGTTTTGTGTGCTCACCCAGGGGCCCTTTTGTTCCATCCCAGAATGCTGTAGGTTGTATTTTTAAATTATTATTTTCTTTTTATAACGAGCGCTTTTCAAAATATTTTCAAAAGATAATTGCTTTTACATTTTCTGTCCAAGATGCTGAAGAGATAATGTTTAATGATGACTAGGTGCTTGTTGATTTTATTTTATTTTAATGTAGAAAAAGGTTAGCCAGGGAGAGTACTACGAAACTCCAAGTGAATTCCTGACTGTTTCTCTTTGAAATACTTTTAGAAGAGCCATTAATGATAATGAGGTTGCTCTGTGATATGCTAGGAATTGATAGCGGCGATGCAGAGGGACCCATTGAAAACCCATCTGTTATAGCATATTTTTCTGTTTGCCCTTTTCTGCCTTCATACCTTGTCTTTGGAAGAATGCATTTAGCACCCCTTACCTCTCCTTTACGCCTATCTTGTTTGCTATACTCAATAGTCTTTTGTTTATTACCATGCTTGTTGCTCTTATACAGTGGATTCCTCACTTTGCAGGATGGGCATGGTCAACTTATCTATTATGAGCGCCCAGATCTTCTTGGACCAAAGCTGTCAAATTACTCAATCACCAACACAACTGATCCAGCAGGTCTTGAGGTTTGTGAGTTAGAACTGGTTACTAAGTAATTTCAACTGGATATGTTTTGGGGTTTTTTTTTTTCTTTCTACGTGTAGTTACAAAAAATGTGATGCGGTTGGTTTGTCAAATAAATGCTTGAATTAAAATAACAAATCTCCATAATGTGTGGTACAGATGAACATTGGGTCCAGGTCCAAAATTCAGACAGTTAGGTTATGAGGGCTCTTGATATTTAGTTTTGCATACTGTTGCATATAAATATCTAGCGAATTTTAAGGTTACACTCAGCTGTTGCATATGAGGATTGCCGTGTACCTCTATTAATACATAAAATATTGAGTTTTGGTTTGAAGTCCCTCACATCACCCTTTATTGGGGCATGTTTCGCCATAAACAATTGTGCTGGCCTTGTGTAATAACTACATAGGCGATCTAACTATGCTTTATGCAGGGCCAGCCAAGCAGAAGCTTACTGTGGTTAGACCCTTAAAAAGGAGAGCTGATGTTTCAAATGCTTGTCTGCATTATGTCAGTCTTACCGCAAGAAAAAAAAATATTGCAGTCCTCCATGCGGAGATGACCCTAAAGTGTATAGCTCAAGTTAGATCAACGTACCAAACAAGGCAATTTAATATTCATTTCTATGTTACAGGGTGTCTTGACCCAAGCCCTTGGAGTCCGCGGTTTCGTTGTAAAACAGAGATTTCTCTTCCTGGTCGGACAAACTCGAATCCATTTGGACAGAGTACAAGGTCTAGGAGATTTTTTAGAACTGGAGGTGAGAATGGACAGTAGTTCATGGGCCAGAACAAGCAGTATAAGAAACTATAACTGGTAGTGTAAGAAAATGTAAACTGTGATATATATTATGTGGAAAATTACTAGAGCATGAATGAATTTTAATGCACAGTGTTCTTTAGGGGCACACTCCTATTGTCACAGGAAACCCCAATACAATAAGTCCCGTACAGTGGAGATGGTGATTTAGCTGGCCTTCCTGAGGTTATTGTTAATTTGAGAGAGAGAAAAAAAACCCACGACAATGTTTCCCTCCCAAAACTGATAAAAGTAAATATAATTAAAGAAATGAAGGCATTTCATAGCCACTGGCTCACAATGTGCTTTGCATGAGCTTGATTCACAATACATACTACTTAGTCTTTGCTTTGTTTGCTTATCTGAGTACGCTTATTTAAGGATGCTTTTAATATGGATTTTGTTGTTCTATATGTTCATATAATTTGGGACAGTATTCATTAAAACGTCAAGAGGACCAAGAGACCTTAAGATTCTGGAGCTGTATTTGTGCATCTTACTTTCATTCTTTATATGTATAGGTGGTCCTGACAGATACTCAGGCTCCAGAGGATGGAAATCTTATTGCTGAGAATCTGATGAAGTCTCTAGGGATTCCACCCGAGGATCTTCTCACAGGGGCTTATATAGATTTGTTGCAGAAAGACTGCAAAGGGCAGTGCTAAATATATAAAAGGGCAACACATTCCCTCCCTGTAGCAGGGTAGGTAGGTAGGACCAATGGTTATCCAAGCCTTCCAAGCTTAGTGACTACTAGGAATCGAACATTGTTCCACAGAATGGTGACACTGAAGAAAACAGGAGATGAGCATGGAGGCTTTTCTAAAGGAAGGATTATCTTTTAGAAATGTAGCAATTGTGTTTTTCAGCCGACGAAAAGGTACAAATCAGTAATTTTCCTCTTAGATAAAGAATCACAGAATGTAAATATAATCATTCTTGTGAAATGTAAAACCAATGTATCTAAAATAAACATCATTTCCATGGGTTATGTATTGGTGTTCTTTCCTGCATCACAATGTACATATTTTTTCGCAAAGAATAAATACAGTTAAGAGATTACATCAGGGTTTGACAAACCCCGGATCAGGTCACCGTGGTGACTAAAAATCACTTTCTGGCACCCAGGCTTTTGCAAGTTTACCATCATGAATCTTCCAGCAGGGTCATGTAATGCACTTGCCTTACCGCGACCCCGTAGGAAAGCATAGGGTGCCGGATTCACCATGCCAGAAGATAGGCAGCAGTGTGGCTGGTGTCCACAAGGTGAGAGGTTGAACGATTGAGAGTAATGTATGCGAGTGTGTGTATACTGTAGTGTCTTGTGTATATAGTGCTGGAGTCAGTGTATGTGTGTATACTGTAGAGTCAGTGTGTATTTGTATCGGTCAGTGTGTGTAACTATAGTGCCAGAGTCGGTGTGTGTGATATTATGTGTATAGTGTTAGCCAGTGTGTGTACGCATGTGTATAAGAGCATGGTGGTTGCATGTATGGTGTTTTTTACAGTATGCCATTAGTATGAGTGTGTATGTCAGTGTATGGTGTTAGCATGGTCGTACATTTGTGTAGAATGTTAGCATGTATGTTACTATATGGTGTTTGTGAGCATAAGATGTTAGTGTGTGTCTGCCACTGTATAGTGTTAGTGTGTAAATGTATGTTAG
>VKOC01022734.1:0-62852 GCA_009364415.1 Spea multiplicata
GTATGTGTGTGGATTGGTATATGTGTGGATTAGTGTATGTGTGGATTAGTGTATGTGTGGATTGGTATGTGTGTGAGAGTGATGGGTGTTATGCTGTACCCTTTCCAATGTCTTTTTCATGATCTAATTATGCTCAAAAAGTACATCATAACTCCCATCACTCTATACTGTTCCATACAGTGGCAGAGCTGGGAGGCAGAGGCCTTGCACCCCCACCGCAGGACTCCTGAAAAGTAAGTGAACTTCAAAGAGGGAGAGGGTAGATAGTTAGGAGGGGGTAAATAGGGAGAAGGGAGTGAGACAGGGGAAAGGGGGTAGAGCGAGAAGGGGTGGATAGGGGAGAAGTGAGGGAGAAGGGGTAGATAGGGCAGAAGGGAGTGAGAAGGGGTAGATAGGGCAATCATACTCCTATCATGCCAAGTCTGCGAGTACATTCTGGAATCTGGATATGCCTGGGCATGATAGGAATGTGATTGCTGTTCCGGCGCTCAGCTGTGAAGCGCGCACCACGGGAAGACGGACGCCTCCCGCTCCCACTGCAGGACTCAACAAGGTAAGTAAGGGGAAGGGGCAGAGGGGGATCAGTGAGAAGAGGGGGGCAGTGAGAAGGGGCAGAGGTGGTAGATAGTGATACAGGGGGATAGATAGTGAGAAAGGGGAGTTTTGTTACAAGTTTTTATTCCTTTTTTGGGATGGGGGGGGGCGCCAGAGGAGTAGTCCGCACAGGGCGCCAGAACACCTAAGGCCGGCTCTGACTGTACATTATAGACTAGTGGACCAGACACTGTTATATGTTTTTCAGGAGAAGTAGGGACATTTGGATAAAGTTCTACCACCTCGACAACAATGGTTTGGTAAATGATGTGAATTTTGTCAGATGAGCTGGACCATACATAAAAGACAAACAGTCTATTCTACAAATAATAGAATAGGAGAACAATATGATCCTCCAGAGAGTAGTTTTGCCCATTGGGTGAAGGACTCATTTACTGGAAAAGTTTTTGTATAGGGAAGAGTTTAACAACAGGGGGTATTTTAAAGGATGCAGCACAGGTGCAGTCTTGTTAATAACAACTCATTGGAGAGGAGTACCACTTTCTGGATTTTCTATTCTTTTTGCTGCACGGCACTGGTTTTATTTCCCCTCTGTGACAGAAACCTGTAAGAGATGAAACTAAAACATATGGACTGAAATATGTATTTACTGCCAGAAAACAGGATTTCTTTCTTCCTGGAGGTAGTGGAAGTTGGATGCGTCTTTATTTTCTGCCTGATGAGAAGCAGAGAACATTCAATAAATAAAGTCACGCTCAGCCTGCACCCGAAATCACTGTGTCTCATTAAAAAGTAATCCGGACAATTGTACGAGCCTGAAAATAAGTGGCTATTATTGTGTTACATTTAGCAACAGAAGCTGCTGTGTGAAATACAGAATAAGAAAGATCATATGGATCAAATTCATGCAGTGACTGTTCCCAGGAGCTTTCAGTCTAAGAGTATGAGACACAGAGGTCTTGATCTGCTATACTATTTTATAAAGCAGACAATTTCTAAAAAAAAAAAAATGTAAGAAAAGTGCTCATGTATAATGTTCCCCAGCTTGCTAAAAAAACATCAGCTCTTTCAAGTTATATAAGTGTACACATGGCAATGTTTAAATTCAGCCTATAGGAAGAACTTTATTGGTTGTATACTGTACAGTATGTATTTACCTTTGGTCAGGCCTTGGGCAGCCCCTTTTGCAGTCTTCCATGTTGTAAATGGGGAGTTTGGAAGACCCCCCTTGTAACTGGCCAACTGGGCAGTGGCACATTTCTGCCACCCCATGGACCTCTCTGCTCTGGACCTTCTAGACCTAAATCTAGTCTTTCTAGGTCAGAATATGTTGCTAGTTGTATATAATCTCCTAAAATGAATAACCATTATGTACTGGCTGCTGCCCAAAATTAGCCAAAATAAAACATATTGGACTATATGATAACATCTTTACATGCTTTTAAGGCAAATGGCATCCAAGTGTAACATTAACAGGCATGTATAGCCTAAGGCAAATCATTTGAGCTGCCCCATGCAGGATTCTGAACAACCGTATGTCCCTGTTTGAAGACTCCAGCTCGACCATGTACCTCCAGTCATGACAGTATTCCTCATTTATTTTTTTCATATTAATTGCCCTTGTTGTGATGTAATATGGGTTGACTGCACCCCATATGTAGCTAGCTCCACTTAACTGACTGCTCCTTGAGGCGCAAGATGGGGAGATGCTATACAAATTCTGTATTTACTTGAAAACAAACAGGCAAGGGGGGAGGTAAACAAGGTGCTGTGGAAAAAATAAAGAGACTAAATCCTGGAATAAGTGGAGGACCAGATACATTGCACCGCTCCTTGTTGTTTTTTCTACTACTGTTCCATTTGCCATTTTAGATGTAATGCGATATGATAAAGTGACATGTGTCCAATAAACCTTACATGTTTTATAAGTCACTTATATTCCTTCTTTTCTTGAGTGAACACTAGCTCTTTGTAGAACAGCTGGTGCTTTGGATTCTTTTTGCATAATGTATGGGCACAAGCTGATGAGAATGGCTATTTCATCAAATGGAGATGAGAGCACAAGAGAAATGGAGAGACAGGTGTCAACACAGGGAAGAGAGTGTGAGCAACAGAAAGAGTGAACTAGAGGCAATGGTGCAGCAAGGTGGTGGGGAGACGAATTTCCCCGCTGATTCCTTGCACATTGAGAACAAACTGGAATACTGGGCTGTTAGATATTTTTGTCTACAAGTCACTTGCAGCAGTATGTGCAGTCAGTGAACAGATCACATTTCTTCATCCATTAGTAGCCAGTGTCAACTTGAGATGGCTTCACCAAAAAGTAGCACATAGTAAATCACCTAGAAACCATTTAGGAATAACACAAATATGATATTGCGGTGTTGGTTATGTTTAGCATCATGGGTGTGAAAAATGTCTATCCAAAAAGGGGTTAAAAGCATTTTTTCAGGGGATATGCAGATCAAAGGGGATGTTGGGATAATACACCTGATTTACATTGTCTAGATAGACCTATAAATGGCCATAAATTATAAAATGGCATAATAGATTTGGGTGTAGGTGTGTTCATTGGATGTTTCATGTGTAGACAGGAGGCCTGTAGGAAGGCAAGTGACCACACACCACATGAGGGTTTTGCAGAGGTTCTGCCCTTTTGAGACTGAAGAAGACAGGGATATGGAAGCGGTCGGCAGAGAAGGTAGGGAGACACTGAGAGAGTATGAGTTAGAGCGAGCGAATGAGAGGAATGCAAGCATAAGACTCCATAAAACCAAAATTCTTTGGTGATACTTCCTGAGCATCATATGTAGTTCTCAGCAGCAGTATATAGTGGAAGCTAAAGGACAGGAAGCAGAAGGTCCCAGTGGCAAATAAAGGTTCAAACTTCTCAGTATGTGAAAATAGCTTCTTCATTACAAAATTATAATCCACTGCATACAACAGCAGGGGTAGACCTCCCAAATAGGAGACATGAGGATAAACAACTAACGTGTTTCACACTAAACTTAGCACTTATTCACTCCTAAAGGGTTTTGCACTAAACTTAGCACTTATTCACTCCTAATGGGTTTTGCACTAAACTTAGCACTTATTCACGTTGTTAAAATACCGCTAAACTTTTTCATGAGTCCAAGCCACATCATGCACAAGCTCAGCGACACCCTTGATCATACGTAAAGGTTTCATACTCATTTTACTTTTTTTTTTTTGCAGAAACACTATTTGGGACACTTTATCTTTTCAACCAGCTTTTAAATGCAATTAACTTTCAATGGACTTAGGTAATTAACATATTACATTTAATTGCATTTTCCATGTCACATTCCTGTTAAATAAGAACAAAGTGGTCTGTATTTGAATGCATTCATAATCTTATATTTCACGCTTCTTTACTCAGTTCCAATGCACAGTCAGCCTTGCAACTACATACCCCTGATGCAGTGCCTACACATGGCTGGCTTGGTTAAATAAAGAGATTCCACAAAGTAATATGCCGCACCATGCACAATATGTAATACTCAGCTTCAACAACATATAAGAACAGGAAAACACACTTTTCTCTTCACCAGCAACACATGACATAATACAACTAATGCATATGTTTCTACTGTGTATACAGTATGTTATGATCAAATTCATATATTTCCTTTATTCATCAACTTGCAAGTTTTATATATACTAAACAAGATTATATATAAAAATATAGATAAGTCATATCATAGACTGGGATACTAAAACGCAATATTACCAACAGGGTTGGAGAGCAATACATAGCTCTGCAACTAGTTATGGCTTTTAAAACACAATGCCCTGATTTCTCACAAAAACCCAATATTGATATTTATTCGTTTAGACATGTCCAAAGCGACATTCTTCAAAATGAACCATGGCCTTTTGTCCCATTTGTGCAAAATTGAAATTATCATATTTTGTGTATAATAACGAAAGATGTTTGGACAGTTCTAAGCTTCCAACTTGTGGCAACAGTTTGGGGAAGGCTCTTTTCTATTCCAGCATGACTGTGACCCATCGCACAAAACAAGATCCATAAAGACATGGTGATATGAATTTGGTGTGGAAGAACTTCACCGGCCGCACAGAGCCCTGACCTCAACCCCATCAAATACCTTTGGAATGAACTGGAATGGAGATTGCGAGCCAGGCCTTCTCATCCAACATCAGTCTCTGACCTCACAAATGCTCGACTGGATGAATGAGCAAAAATTCCCACAGAAACACTCCAAAATCTTGTGGAAACCTTCTCAGAAGAGTGGAAGTTGTAATATGTTATAGCTGCAAAGAGGACCAACTACATATTAATGTCAATGTGTCTAGAATGCAATGTCATACAAGTCCCTGTTGGTGTAATTGTCAGGTGTCCCAATACTTTTTTGTCCCACCTTTGAGGGTATTGGTGATCGTTGCCTGCTTAGGGAGATCAGAGACCACTTAGTTGTAAAACTGAGTTCTATGTTTCTGTAGAATAGACCACAACCACAGCTCCCATGTGGTCACCTCACAATGTATTGAAGCAGAGGGCCACAATATATCATCATATCCTGGTATCATATGTATTATATACTGCGCAGTTCCTTAGGTGACAAAATCGTTGGAAAAACAGAAAGAAAAGCATAGTTAAGCAATTTAAAAAATTGTATTGCCCCAGAAATGGGCAGGGAACAGGTCTCCTGGGTTTGCTCCAGTACATGTGGTCACCCTAGGATTCAAGCTGATATTCAAGCTGATATTCACCTTGCAGCACAACCACATGGCCCTGAGTGCATGGAAAGTAGATTACAATTGTTTATAGTGTCACAAAATGGAATTATAAAATTGAGAGACACAATTCCATTATATTATATAACAGGTGAAAAGTAACTACATGTATAATATTCATAAAAAACATGCAGTGTAAGGAACTCTTCACATTATAAACTAAAAAGGGAGTGAATGCAGCTCACAGAGAATGTATCCATTCACTCACCTTGGCTTATCTGTCATCACTTCAATTAAACTTACACAGTATCCATGCCAGAACATGCCACACCATTGGAGATCACAGGCTTGTTTGAGAATATTAGTCAAAGTTTTAGTTATTGCCGAGAGAGATTGAGTGAGTAGAGGATACAGAATCGGGACGGTGGCAGGAGGAAATGATGCGAAAAAGTGAAGAGAAAGAGATTTTATCTTAATGAGCATAAGAAAAAAACATAAATTGAAGAGGCGTTGGCAGTGGAAACCGCTGTTGATGGGGCCCAAGATATCTGTGCAATGTCAGTGAGCCAAGATTAAAACCACCAACTAAAGGACACAGGCAGTAGTATCTACAAAGAACCTACCCTGGAAAGGTACTGAGCAATAAGAAGGTCACCAGCCCCATAGCAAGTTTCCAAAGATTTCCCCTGGGAGGAGAATACCTGAAGCAATTTCTCTAAAAACTGCTGGTATCATAGTGGGTTTCAATGTCTCAATAACGCAGATGAACTAACACAAAAACATCCAAATTGTGGAGCAATACCGGCACATATTAATTTCTGTACAATCATTTACCAGCAATATATCTGAATGAAAGCTTGTTTTGGCTCCTACAAACAATTACATAACAAAGTAGCCATGACAGGAGTGTATGGCTGAGAAAACACAGGTTATGACCAAAGGGGAGGGTAAGGATGTAAATGAATGTGGTTTAGTTAATCAATTGGTTTAGGCAATTGAAGGTAAAGCCAGGAATGAATGAGGCTATCAACATTCGCAATCATTTTTTTTACTCCCTCCCTTTAATAGTGGGTTGTGGAGGTGTCTACCACATTATTTCACAGCGGTGGAGATAGTTTGAGACAGTTGTCTTGGTACAGTGGTTTTGGTTTGGTTTTACTAATTTGACTTGGTTCAAGTTAGTTTGTTAGGTTCCGAGCTGGCCTGTGGCTGAGAACCTGGGGTGGTGTAGGGGTGTCTCGGTATGCCCCTACATTGGTTATTATTTGGTTATTCATGTGGTGTAGGGGTGTCTCGGTATGCCCCTACACTGGGTATTATTTGGTGTGGTGTAGGGGTGTTTCTTGTATGCCCTTACAGTGGACAATTGGTTAATGTGGAGGCATCTGGTATGTGGTGGTGCCAATGTTCATATGGTTAATATGTTTATAATTTGGGTCATTGTCATTGTTTAGGGAGGGGAAATGTGTTATCACTGTTTCATTGGTCTGTTTTGACAATGACTTTTAAATATTGTAAATTGTTAATAAAGCTGTGGAAATTATATTTGCACTCAATAAAGGTGTGCGTGCCTTTTTGGGGGAAATGTTGGTTTGTGGGCACGGTTATCCTGGGGCACATTCGACTATACGCCTGTCATGACAGACGGCATGTAGTAGAATCCATCCTATCCATAAGTACCTAGTGTTTCTACACTGCCTTATATTTGCAAGAGAACAGACTAAACATCCCAGAGATTTCCTTCCAGGCCCAACGAACGTTTTCAGCCTATTCCTATTGTCTATATAATTTATCAGTAGAATAAATACTGTTTTGCTTGTTGCTCTCACGATCACTTGTCTGGATCACACTTTGATGAAGCCCTTTGCACAGCAACCAGTACATTGTGTTTCAAGCCGCTGCATTTTCCTCTGACAAAAAAAGTGTTAATGCAACTAAAATTTCCACAAGATGTTTGTATATCAAATAACTAAAAGTTTATTTACACTGCGTTATGTACTTGAGCACATTAACGTAATAGAATCGCTTTGAAGCCAGACAGCATCCACCCTCCCTCCGTAGAAGCTAAATACTCTGGGTGCGCACAGTATATTAAGCTGTCTGTATGTGACATGTAGCTCGTTATTTAGACATCGCAGCAATGTGAGCTAAATAGAAATAGCTTTTATCAGAGATCTTTGCAAAGCGTCAGGCTCCGCTCCCCTCTCTCAGCCCGTCCTCCAGACATTAATGGGACATGTTTCCAGGATTTAGAAATGCCTCCTAGATAAGGTGGGATTATCGAGAAGCCCTGCATGGTTTTATTTCTTAAGAATATACATATTATTCCTATTTATTTGATATGTATCCTTAAAATAACCCTAGAGTGTTACAGCATTTCTTTTAAATACAGTTCTATTGTCAGGGAAATAGAACGGGAATGCGGTCAGAAATAACTTCTGGAAAAAGAGTTATTTGCCGATAAGTATGGTTTTTAGATGTTTTTGTAATGCTTTTGGAAGTTGTTGTGGGTTCCACATGGGTAGTTTTTTCCTCTCTCTTATTGTCGCTGTTCTATAGTCACTGCTGGTCCTCGGCACTTTCTAGGCAAACCCTAACAGCTATGCTCCGAACCCCTGTAGGTACCAACATTCTCTGCTGTCAAACAGCATATGGTAGGGATTAGTGGACACAGATGTGGCATGATTAAGTTATGTACCTAACCCACATTTGGAGGCTTATTTACCATATCTTAACCCTCAAACGTTGTCATCCTTGTGACAAAGAATTGGGATACAATGTCATATTCCAGCACCTTTTAATGCAGTCTATGCATGTTTGGTACTGTCCCTCTTAGTATAAATGGGGTGGTTGGGGATATCTTTATTGTATCTGGACCACTGAGCACCAACAAACTAGGAGGCCTGGTTCTGTGTCAGTGGTACTGCTGTCCTCCTGGACCTTGGGCTAGTTGGCCTAGGCCAGATTATATCTCTGCACACATCACATCACTCGCAGGTCCTGCCTACTGCCCCTGTTGCACATATGTAAATCTTATTTAAAGCAGCGATGGACATTACACATTTGTAACCAACAGAGAGAAAGTCAGTCAGAACATTGGTCTGCCATACAGCAGGACATGGCTGCCCAGGTGAACTTATAATTAAATGAGTCCCTGTTATACTCTAGCAGTGCAAGGTTGGGGTCATCCCCTTGCCAGAAGCCGCAACTTGCTTCAACACTGCAGGTGCACCTAGCAGGGTGCTTGACAGCCTTATTTCTTCAACCTCACTCGTTGTACGTTGACGTTGCCCTGTAGATTCATTGGGAAAACTCCAGAAGGGAGCAGGTGCCCAAAGCAGGGAGCAAGGCCGTGTGTTCATGATTGATACAGTGTTACAACTGGCTAGAACAGCTTAATTAAAAGAAATATGGGAATTACATGTCTTAATTACTACATGATTATATTTATAGCTTGTGTGTAAAAACAAGCACTTGAAGTCATATTTGCTTTCCATGTTCCTGCTACCAACATCTAAAATAATTTACTTCTGTAAACATTGAAAAACAAAGCCATCTTCTTTCTAACTTTTCCAAACACCTACAAGCTGCTCCAAAGCCCTCTTGCTGGCGTTCAAGCTGAATCCCACCAATCACTCTGTGGAGAATTTTATGCCCACAGTCGAAAATTGTGTAAAACCCTTTGACCTTTAGTAAAGTTAATTAGCTCTTCTCTTGCACCCTTTAGATATAGAAAATTTTCTTCCCAGGGAGTCAGGCAGGAGCGAGTTTGGCAGTTTGCTCAGGCGTGACTGTGGCCCAGCGGGTTGTGTTAGAGAAAAAAAACACAGAAATGCATCTAAAGGAGAAAGAATCAAATGAGCCAATTCTTTTTTTTCTTCGTGGTGGCCTGATGTGTGAGGCTAGCACATACTAAAAGGCAGCACAAAATATAGAATTAAGGATCTTCATGTAAAAGGAATGGTTTCTTTTACACTTAATTACTAACATACTATGTATCTCTGTATATCTGTACATCTGAATATCTATCTATCTATATATCTGTGGCATTGGAACACACGAGCGATGGAAGTCGTAAAGGGCCTATGAAGATATTCCATTAAAAATCTGCCGTTCCCAGCAACAATTGTCATTTATGACATTAACAACATCTGCACTGTATTTCTGATCCTTTTCATGTTATTTTAATGGACCAAATTTGTTTATGTTTCAAAACCGCGATATTTCAAAGTGACCCCAAACTTTTGAACAGTAGCACAAATGAAAATATGTAAATGTTAAAAGGGTCACTTATTGAACCGAATACGCAGAATTTGGAATTCATTAAAGAGCCACATTGTGTTTTTCTAGTGAAATGGTATCAAATATACATGTTTATCCTCATTTCAAATATTTCAGTATTTGACAGAAATTATCTCCTTTATAGATGTCTGAGAGAGCTTGTATGATACATCTCCTCCATCAAGGAGTTGAACATAGATGCCCAATATATTGAGAGAATACACAATATCTACCCCAAACAAAATAACTGTAAAACATTTATCTTTATCAAATGCGCCCCCATATCTTGTGATTGCTATTAGCAATCACACTCCTATCATGCCAAGTCATATTGTTGAATTTGTTTGTCCAATTTTGGTGTGTTACTTACTTTTAATAAAAGTGTGGTTAACACACCAAAATTGGACAAAAAATACAATAACAATATAAATTTATTTACAATTGTTGACGGCAATCACACTCCTATCATGCCCAGCCAAACAGTACATGTTGGAATCTGGGTATGCCTGAGATTGCTGTTAACAATCATAATATATATATAGATATATATATATATTATATATATATATATATATATATATATATATATATAAACATTGTTATTTTTTTTGTACAATTTTGGTGTGTAACTTACTTTTATTAAAAGTATGGGGGGTCATTTTCGATTTCGGCTAAGTGAACCCTGAATTTTCGGTTTTGGTCCAGAATTTTCATTTTGGTGCATCCCTAGAATAATACAGAATTTATAGTCACAAAACTTTCTAGGCCCAGAAATCAGTGAGAGGAAAAGTAAAGGTTTTGTGTCGTTTACTTTACTTGAATCTGCATATCTTATTAAAGGCTATATTTTCTCACAGTGAAAAATGAGTGCAGCCCACGGACCAGGGCTGGCCCTACAATGGAGCCGACTGGGGCAATTGCCTCAGGCGGCACTTTAGAAGGGGCGGCACTTTGCCGCCCCAAGCGTTTTTTGTTTTTTTTTAAAGCGGAGGAGAGAGAGGGGCGCCGAGTGATTTTCGCTCACCCGCTCGGCGCCCCTCTCTCTCTCCTCTGCGGCGAGTCTCCCTGTTTGGTTTCTCGGTGCCGGCTTGTAATGCTGAGCGCCGGAAGTGGCGTCAATTTCCGTCGCTCAGCATTACAAGCCGGCACCATGGCAGAGCAGGGAGACTCGCCGCAGGACTCTTTAAAAGTAAGTACTGGGGGGGCGTCGGCAAAGTTTAAAATGCCACCCCCCTCCGCCGACGCCGGCGGGGGGGCGGCATTTTGAACTTCGCCCCAGGCGGCGTTAAGTCTTCGGCCAGCCCTGCCACGGACATATACAATTCTTTTTTTTTCATTTATAATATTTATTTAGTAATTAAATAAGTATAACAACATTATAACAATTATAACATTTATAATTCATGCATTTGTCATAATTTCCATACTTCAATTTAAAACATACATCAATTTTTACATTTTTGATATAGTTAAATATTCATATCATATCCTTTATATGAAACTCTCAGTAGCCATCTTCACCTGGCTGCTGCATTCTTAATCTAACATTCATCTCATTCATCCACATCATCTTTTCTCGGGAGAGACAATTGCACTGGGCATAAAGTTATTTATATATATGTCATCATTATACATCTAATGTACATACAGGGTATCTTAAATTATTGAATTTACTCTTCCCCCGGATCTAATTCCTGTCCCTTAGATACAATGTCCATGGTTCCCATATTTTAACGAACTTTTTAATATTGTTTTGTTTCTGGAAGTATCCTTTTTCCATTCTATATTGGAATTGGATTTGGTCAATAACGTTCTTCCATTCACTCGGGCCTTGTTTTTTCCAATCCCTAGCTATACAGATTTTCACCGCTAGTAGAACATGGGTAACCAAATTCCTCTGAGAGACTTGTAAATCCTGGAAGCCCGTATGAAAAAGGAACATCCACGGTTCCAATTTTCTCTGAGAATGTAAGATAATATTTAGTAGTATCTCAGTCTTATACAGGACATATACAATTCTGACGAAGTGGCCCACTGCATAAAAAACTTGGACACCCCTGCAATATTGTATTCAGGGCCTTAATGATGATGAGACCAAGCATCTCCTAGTGCCCCCCACTGGCCCTGAGTTTACATTAGTTAATTGTATGGACAGTCTATCATGGCTGTGTGTGTTGGGATTTATGTAGACATTGTTCTAGTAAACAGCTAGCAAAAGAATCAATCAATGAGCAATATATTTAAGATAATCTACAGTAATGGGCCATGCAGATGCAAAGAAGCCCCCATGGCAGCAATAATGTGGCCCATTGGCAGAAGTGGGTAAGTGAATACATTATAACTATGCATTATTGATAAATCAATACATTCGGTTTCTATTAAATAGCTTAATGTACAAGGCTACTTCAATGATTAAGGTGGGTGTTTTACGCAGTCTTTAAGATAACAAGATAAATATGTAAGGTTCCTTTAAAAACCTGTTATAAAAATGCTAAAGTGGCTATATTTTTGTTTTTAAAGAAAAATAACATACCCAGTTTTATGTATTTTTTTAGCTGACCGACCACTTTTAATTATGATAGTACCCAGACTGTTCCGGAGTTAATGATTTAATATAGGTAGAAGTAAGTGAAGTACAATGAGCCACAGGGGCATTTAATCAGACATGTGAAGGGGCAGGAGAATATGTAGCTTGGAGAAAAATGTCCCAGATCATCCCAACATCTTTAATCAAAGAAGTCCCTCTAGGTCACTAGTAATGAATGGATATGATTAAATAATATCGCTGCTTCATTACAGGAGAACATTTAATTTCAACTGTAAAATTTCTTTATGATGCCATAAAGTGGAAGCGAATGTGTTTTTAGTTGTGTCACCTGCAGCACTATGGATGAATTGCAGTGCTTGGATATTAATGGAGGATGGCTATAGATGATGGGGTAAAAACCAATGGACTTTTTTCTCAAAAATGTGACAGATCATATCTAAATCAGATTCCAATAGGGTAAACCATATCGATGAGTAAAACAGCATATATAATCTCTATTAGTCTTTCTAGGTTACATGCAGTCATTTAGTTAATTGAATCTATAATCTATTTGAAATAAAGAATGACAAGGTATCCACCCTTTACAATCAATAAGGAGCCCATTTAATATAGGCAGTGATTTCATGCCAATACACTGCTTAGATGACGTTTTTGAAGTTTTTTTATACACATTGGCAGGAGTGATGAACCAGGCAAAAGTCCTGTGTAACCAAATGGAACCATTTTATCAGTTTTCCCATTCACATTTGCTTTTCGTTCACTAAATATTACATTTGAATGGTGACTAAACTAATGGAATTAAATGTTTCTGGTAATAACCTCAGCTATTTATCAAAACACCATCTGCTTCTATAAATCAAAATGAAAAATCAATGGCTTCACTGGCATTAAGACAATCATACAATAGATATTGTTTGCTTAACGATGGATTGACAATATTTCAACTTTATGATGGTGCAATAGCTATGCACATTCAGCACATTGACTTGATTACCCAGGGATGATACAGCACT
Source organism: Spea multiplicata (assembly GCA_009364415.1). Lineage (NCBI taxonomy): Eukaryota > Metazoa > Chordata > Amphibia > Anura > Pelobatidae > Spea > Spea multiplicata. The sequence goes on from VKOC01022734.1 coordinate 13,117, forward strand.
GTTTGAAGAATGATTTTTGAAGGATTATATTCATTCAGGCCATACAGGCCAGGTATTCTTCCCTCAAAAAGGTTGTTTTTAATGGAGGTGTCTTACTCAACAATTGATATCCAAATACTGTGCCTATTTGTGGCCTTAGAGGCATAGCGTTCTGTACCAAGAGCTGTAAGACTTCCATAAGACCTTGGTGTAAATACCTGGAGTCATATATAAAGCTCCTTGCTCTAAAGCACTCCTTAATTGTCGTTTCTAAAAAAAATATAACACACATGCTTTTAGAGAAGTATATAACTACTACCAGCTCTTTAATGACTGTACTAAAACCATTTTACTATTAGTACTGACGCTCATATTTTCTTAAAAGTTCAGAGCTGGCCTAACAGTTTTACTGTCCATTAATATACTTCCTTTATCCAAAGCTGACAATGTCATCAAATTATTCCTGTGCCATTTGCACCGCATGAACTTCTCATTCCTCGATGCATGAGTACTCTCAGATTTCAGCAGAAGATATTTATACAGAGCAGGGGGTTAGAAGTAAAACCTTCATATTATTCAATACTATTAGCTGCAGACAGAGAAAGTATATGCCTTTTACTGCCAAAAAGTGCAATAAGTAAAGCAAAACATTTGTTATCATAATGTAGTAGAAGCACAAGGCTTTTATTTGCTTTTATGTCTCCAGTGTTAGGTGACTCGACCTTGGTTTTCTTTCTTTCAAGTGGGCCCTTCAATAACAAGTAAAAGGTATAATTTAGGATTGTTTTCTTTTTTTATGATGTCCCTTTATGTTAGTTCCATGGACACCCACGGCCACCTTTACTTCCTAGTTCACATTCTTGAAAGCTGTCACATTTAGAATGGACCAAGTGCATGATCATGAAATTAGAATATATTTGAGCTCTCTGACTGTTTTTTTCAATGACTCTTGTTTCTGGCAGAGCTAGAAGTAGATTTATTTCTTTGGTGGCATATTTTTCTCTATACATTGTTTTCCCATTTTGGCAGTGGCAGCACCTACATATGATGTGTAGCTGATTCCACCACTGACATACCTAGTGGTCCACTGCAAATAAGATGTTTGACAAGGCACACAATTCCATGGGTAGATATCAGAAATAGAGGTCTTTGGTGGTATAGAAGTTAACAGAATTTCCTTGGAACTCAGTCAACTTCTATAATAACCGTATTTGCTAGATTACAAGACAACCCTGATTATAAGACGACCCCCCCCAAAATCTGAAATTAATTCATGAAAAAAACAAAAAGCCTGAATATAAGACAACCCTATAGGAAAAAAGTTTTACCAGTAAATGTTAATTCATGTAAACTATGTAAACTATTTTTTTTAATAAAAGCTATGATTGAGAAAAATATTTTGTTTTTATTTCAACCTGCCCCCCTAGTTATGCACATCTGCCCCCTGGCTTGCCACTCTGCCCCAGAAATGCCTTATACCCCCTATATGCCACTGTGCTCCGTGATATGCCTTTTAACCCTCTAAATGCCACTGTGCCCCATGATATGCCTTTTGACCCCCTATGTGCCACTCTGCCTCCAGAATTGCCTTATACCCCTATATGCCACTCTGGCATTTAGGGGGTTAAAAGGCATATTATGGGGCAGAGTGGCATATAGGGAGGTATAAGGCATTCCAGGAGGCAGAGTGGCGTATAGAGGGTTAAAAGGCATTTCTGGAGGCAGAGTGGCATTAAGGGGGTTAAAAGGCATTTCACAGAGCATTCTGTCTCCAGAAATGCCTTAAAATGTCCCACGACTCGTCATGCACCTCACACCTATACTTGAAAATCTGGACTCCCTGGCTCTCTAGTCGGGTTCTCTCTGACTACTGTTGATTGCCAGTTCTTGACCACACCCAGCCAGCATTCAGGTATTCTTACATCTTGATATTTGGATGATTTGAAATTTTATTATTTTGATACGCGACTATTCTGATATTGCTGAACCCTTTGTATCACTACCTGCCTCGAACTGGAGAGGTGCCCTACTGTACTTCATGTTTGCAGGACGTCTATGCTCTCATTGTGTTCGCTGCCCAGCGGATCTGGCCGCATGATGTATCACTGATTTGTTTCTGTTCATTTATGTTACTTTTACTTTGTTATTTTATTTTGTTTTTTGTGACCATTTGCTCTAGGCATTCCGCTCTACCACACGTTGATTGCTGCACACTGTGTTACATGTGGTCATGTTACTTTCGTGTTATGGTTGTTGGAACCGTTATGTAAAACCTACAAAATTTGTCGTCGGTATCGTTCTTCTGGCATGTGTCAATCCGATGTGGACTGCCGTTCCCCTCGGTTTTATTTTATCTTCTCATTCATCGTGCAGTTTGCTTGTCACATTCCCGTCCTGCGTGACGGCTGTTATTTGCTTGTACGATATGTGACTCTTTTTCTGTACCACGACTCTGACGAATAAAAAACTTTTAAATCAAAAAAAAAAAAGAAATGCCTTATGCTCCCCATTTAACACACCTTCCCCCTCCCTCCTCCAAACTTACCGGGGAAGGTCTGCGCGATGGACGCATACAACCCCCCCCGGCTGCAGCGGAAGTTGTCTATGCGAATCGCGTAGAGCTCTATACGCTGCCCGGACTAAGCACTGGGGACTCAGAAGCACCGATAAGTTGGGGGGAGGGGGCAGGAGGATCCAGGTCCCCTTCATCGCTGCGGGGGATCTGGATCTTAGTCTCATAGTCAGACCTAGTTGAGGTCTGATTATAAGGCGACCCCGATTATAAGACGAGGGGTATTTTTCAGAGCATTTGCTCTGGAAAAAACCTTGTCTTATAATCAAGCAAATACGGTATACTACTGGTGTAAGATGAAATTAAAGGTTTTTAAAGCATTTGATAGCTGTGTGGTCCCTTTAAAGTGCCATGGTATTCATTTTGCAAATGCATGGGGCGGCTTTATAAGAATCCTATATATGCAATCGTCCCTTTCCACACCCACCAGCTGCTTCAGGGATGTTAAACTGTCCCTTTAAGAACAATTTTGGTGTGTGGACTAGGGATAGAGGTGGTTTGTTCATACAGATTGTATAGGTCCAAAAGGAATGTATTGTATGTATCCTGCCCACCAAATCCTATTTCTATTTTCACAAAAGATGCTGGACTTTCTAGAGAATCACACCTAGTGAGATAAATACTGCTTCAGAGCATTGGACGCCATACTGAGGGAGATAATATCCACCTGTCTTAGAGTCACTTTGAACAAAGCAAAAATTCAGTGCATACCCAGCGAAAACCATTCAAAAAACACCTAAGACAAAAATGCATCATTAATGGTGTCCAGAGAAGGCTTTAAATTGATTTGAGAGTCTTTTTTTGGGTTGAAATGCACGGCAGTCCCACTGATTCACCTCATTTGTAAGCGATATTAGGATTCACCAAACTTGGAGTACTTTGACGTGGCGGCAGGCTCAGCAATATATGTCGCAATCCCCAATATTTATGCCTTGGATAAGAGTTTTTTGAATGGCATTCCCTGGGTATGTACTGAATACTTGCTTTGGTTTGTGTACTTATTGGTCATTATTATTAGAGTCAGTCTGGCCTAACACATACAGTCAGATGTTTGTTGAAACTTGTCTGATGCAGTTTTGCAGTAATTACGGGGATGCACGAGAATATAACCCATGTCTAAGGTGTTCCTTTCTTCTTAATTTGTCGTGTTTCAGTGTGTACTCTGCCCCTTCCACATTGCCTTAGAAAGCCTTTAGATCTGTCCTTCTTTTATGTTTTAAAAGTTCTTCCTCCAGAGCTAATCCCCTCTTTGCTTTTCCTGAACGTCTGTTCATCACACAGACATACTTATTTTCTGCATTGCCATTTTGATTTGTACACAGGTGATTACCAAGGAAAACAGCAATCCCTGAAGAATTCACACTTTCGTTCTCTAGCTTATTTCAGCAAAGAATAACATGCTTTTTAATTACCCAAAATGTCCTCTCTCTTCCTCCAAATGATAATGATAAAGACATTCCCCTTCCTTCTGTCACCACGAGGAGAAGCATATGGCTAATGGTGGAATGAAAGCAAATAGTCTGAAAGGGAACAAAGAAGCATCCCTGCACTACGCAGTCTTCTATCTGTCATACTGGGAACACTGTACTGTTTAGAGAGATGCCTCAGAGAGAGAAGTAGATCAATTAAAGACACAAATACATCTGATGCTGGATGGATAAATGGACAAGCGGGAAGACAGATTTTTTTTACTTTATATTGATAAGGAGGTTATTACATTTTACATGATACCAGTTCTAGGAGTGAAATACAGTAGCCTCTGGCCTGATATGCCAGACTTCAGGCGGATGGTGGCTTTACTCAATGAGGTCCATGAACAGGTCCTGTAATGTTCCATGTGCGCCTTTCTCCTGTGTCTCCAAAATTGTTTTAGGGCGTGGAAGGTCCTCGTAAAAAAGGAATAGGGACCACTACTCTATTGGACAAACTAACTGAGATACATGACCACTTCATCATACCTACTTAACTGAGATAACAAGAGACTGTTATACACTGTGGGAGACAGGAGTATAACCTCCAGACATAGAATCTGGCAGGATCAACAGTTCCATTACATCACCTAGGCCTAAGCAGGCAAGCTATCTGAATACAGTATACTTTACATTTAGGTGAGTAATGCAGCAACATTGTATGTTATCTGTTGTTACTAGGTATCTAATGACTAGAGGTCATCAGATGGTAATTCAGAAGGTCACAGGCTTTTATATGCAAATGTATTTGTTTACTTAGAGGGTGTTAGGTAAGTGGAAGAGCCTTCTTGGACAAGTGATAAAAGTTAATGCTGAATTTAAGCATGCATAATATAGCCATAGACAAGGCCAAGTGGTGAGTAAAGTCTTACAGCAGGTAGGAAACATCACAGAAGAACCAAATGGTTCATGTTCATAACTGAGAGACTATTTTTTATGTACTATACAAGTAACTTTTGAAAAATTGCATTGTTATAATTACATAACTATAGGATCTCCACAAAATGAACTACATATCTTGTATGAGATGGCACTGTGCAACATGCATTGGGGTACACTTATATATCTGTGCTGAAATAATTACATATTTATTGCATAGAGTGGTACAGATATGCTTCACAATAAAATGAACACAATAAATAATACCACAAAAAAACTGGCTGCATGATTAGACAGGCAAAACAGTTAAAATAATGGCGGATTACCACGGTTTAGAAACAGTTGCTGTCCGTGGTAATTACATCCTTCTCAAAGTTGCAGCTTTGCAGAAGTGGCTTTTCAGATGGCTAATGCTTTGGGTGAGATAATAAACCGATTCCTAGACGAGATGTTATTGGCACTAATCATAACTGATACATCAGATACTTTTGAAGGGAAGGCAATACATTTAGCGTAGTGTACAAAACAAGATATTGGCTTTGTTAAAACAATAAAATCACATTAACTAGGCTGGTCCATTTTTAATGTTAAAGGGCCCTGGGCCTCCTCTCAGGATGGATCTCCTGTGTATCAGGTCTGAGGAGCTGCTCCAACGCTCTCCCCAATACGATTCTCCACATAGGGACCGTCATTCCATGAAATAGGGGTCTGCTATCTAGTATGTGGGCAAGGGTTCTTCTTGCCTTTTGCTTATGTCGAAATTGATATGTGATCTTGTATCTATTTATTTATATCTCTCTCTCTTTATATATATATGAGCAGCACTGCTTTAATAGCTGTGAGGTAGCTAGCGACACCTACCTAAAATGTCATTGTTGACCCTGTTACAGGCATTTTTGCTCATAATTTGTCTAGTTATTGCATTTGCCCAGCCATGCCTAGAATGTTTACATGTTAGTGGACATACTATTTATACTATTTATTTGTATTTTCAGTTCTTAAATCAAGATTAAAATATTAGCAGATGTAGTGAGTAATTCTCAAAATACAAAATTACTGAAAAAATTGTTTAGTACAAAAATAATTGGACTTCTGGCTCCTAAAATCGTATGGAACATTACATTTTAACCTGTGAATTTATTGTCCTTGTGTAGTGCCTCCTCCAGGTAGGGCAGGGAATCAACACCAGCTCCGAGCTGCCTCCTCTTTGTAATAAAAAAGTAAATTTTATGGGGAGGGAACAAAATAGTGCTGCTGCAGAACCGCAAGGAAAAAAAATTCCCACGTAAGAATTTAATTATGATCCTCAGCAGCACTAACAAGTTAGATAAACAGTGATCAGCGATAACATTATGACCACTGACTGGTGAAGTGAATAACACTGATAATCTTGTTATCATGGCACCTGTCAGTGGGTGGGATATATTAGGTAGCAAGTAAAAATTTCGTCCTCAAAGTTGATGTGTTAGAAGCAGGAAAAAAGGCCAAGCGTAAGGATCTGAGCGACTTTGACAAGGGCCATATTGTGATGGCTAGATGACTGGGTCAGAGCATCTCCGAAACTGCTCTTGTGGGGTGTTTCCAGTCTGCAGTGGTCTGCATGGACCTATCAAAAGTGGTCCAAGAACGGAAAAGCCGTGCAGGGGTGAAGGCTGGCCCGTGTGGTCAAATCCAGTTGACGAGCTACTGTAGCTCAAATTGCTGAAAAAGTTAATCCTGGTTCTGAGAGAAAGGTGTCAGAACACATGTGGAGCTGCACAGCAGACCAGTCAGGGTGCCCATGCTGACCTCTGTCCACTACCGAAAGCACCTACAATGGGCACGTGAGCATAAGAACTGGACTAGAGAACAATGTAAGAAGCTGGTCTGGTCTGGTCTGATGAATCACGTTTTCTTTTACATCACGTGGATGGCCGTGTGCGTGCACATCACCGGGAGAACCCATGGCACCGGGATGCATCCATGTAGGCCCCAACTTGCAACATACAGGACATAAAGTATCTGCTGCTAACATCTTGATACCAGATACCATAGCACACCTTCAGAGGTCTAGTGGAGCCTATGTGTCGACAATCACGGCTGTTTTGGTGGCATAAGGGGGACCTACAAAATATTAGGCAGGTTGTCACAATGTTATGGCTGATCAGTGCACACAAGCAGAAGCGTGGGGGGAAATTCAAAGAACAACAGACTGCAAAACTTGTCTGAGAAAAATAGACGGCTCAGCTGCTGAAATATCAAGGTGATGATGTGAAATGAAGACCAAACTGCTGCTCTATAGATCTGATATGGATACACATTTGGTAGCTTAGCCCATGAGGTAGATACTGACCAAGCAGACTGGGCTCCACAGAGAGTAGCAAACCTTCTGCAGTATGGGCTTCCTGAATTGGCTGAATCAAGCACATACTAATAGATCTTTGAGACACCTTAAGTCCCTTGCGTCGCCCAGCAAATGAAATGAACAGGTTGGCGGATTGCCATAGAGCCCTTCCATCTTCTGAGGAGAAACATCTGTAGTGGATGTAGCTGGGTCAGCGCCCAGGGAACAGACATCTTCAACGCTGACATGAGTCCTAATACCACCATAATCTGTCTGATGGAGCAGGAGGGAAGGCTCAGGAGATCCCTGGTAAAGTCCTGAAGATGTTCTACTTACTCTGGTGGAAGGAAGCCATGTTGCAGAGTAGTCTCTAAGACTGTTCCCAAGAAGTTAAGTCTCTGGGAGGGAAGTAACTAGGAGATCCAACCAACATCCTGTATCCTCTGAATATTTTTGCTGACTTGGGACTGAAGGGTGGCTGGTGAATCAGTAGCCAAAAGCAAATCGTCGAGGTAAGGAATCACTTTAATTCCTTGATGTCTCAGCTGAGCCACCACTGCAGCAAGTAGTTTGGTAAAGACTTGAGGGGCCAATGACAGGCCAAAAGGAAGTGCTTGAAAATGAAGGTCAACAATCCCCCGAGGGCCTGGGAGAACTAGACATAGAAATTTGGGATAACTGACAGTAATAGGCACATAAAGACAAGCGTCCTGCAAATCTAGAGTGGCCAGATAATCTCCTGGGTTCAGCACTTCTAGTGTCAACTTCAATGTTTTAATTCTACATGTCAATGGTAGGATGAACTTGTTCAGGAAATGGTCTATGATGACCCAAGAGGGTCCAAAAGCCTTGGGCACCAAGAATACATGTGAATAGACTCTGATAAAGGTATGGGGACTAGCACATGCTTCATTAGTAAATCCTGAATAAAGTCCCAAAAATGTGACCCTTGAGAGGGTCTGGTGGAAGGGACATCTGCTGGGAATACATCTGGAAAATTCCATGGTGTAGCCATATAGAATGATGTCAAATAGCCAATGATCTGTGGGGATGGACCTAGACTGGAACAAAAAGGAGAAGTCTTCCCCTCACAGAAGGCCTGGGGTGCTGGTAGATCTTTGTTTTAGGCTTGGAGAACTCCCCTATATGTGTAAGGCTCAACGTGGACCTTGATGCCTTAAAGGCCCAAGATAGTTTACTTCAATCTGATAAATCTATTGATAAAATAATAGATGATAATGTCAGTATTGTTGTCCAGTGACAATAAGGGCCAATGTAGTTGTGCACCTGACGCGTTTCGCCATAAGGGCTTCTTCGGAGGTCACTAACAAATCACACTGTGGTACGAAAAGTTGAGAACAAAGAAAAAGTGGGAAAAATAAAGAGAAGGAAAATATATAAATAGATAAATGCTGAGGAAGGGAAAGCGCAATAAGACAAAGGAGCTAATGGGACAAATTTGCAGTTGTGGAACTGATAAAAGTCTTGATAGATTTTTGTTGATATTGTTGCAGCTAAACATATACAGTACAAATCACATGAGTAGAATATTGAGGTTTCACAGGGTGATCTGTTGATACAATGTAGTCAAACAAAACATATATGAATGCTGTATATAATACAAATATAATCACGGGCAACAAGGGATGTCGCTGGCAGATTCCCAAACGTATTGATTGTAAACGAGAGGTAAGGCAGAGTGCATACAATTTCCTTAAATCACTTGCATATGCACGGATGGAAAGATACTTAAGTGACATTTTTTCTCTGTGTTCATATCAATGACCATCATATTGTACCTTATATTTTCTTGACGAGGACATACTGTAGCTCTAATCGGCTTAGTGTCCACTTGCAAATGCAGTCCTAATAAATGATTGCTTGAGTACATCACATGTATCATATGTATCATTATACATACAATCACTATGCACAAACTGAAATGTGACAAGTACCTTAAAGGTGCTGTCCCACTTACATAAAACATTTTTGCACTCTGAACCTGAACAGATCTCTAATATAGTTTCTTCTTAAAGTGTAATCACATTAAAACAACAAAGCCACACATTTTTGGGGGGTCTATGACAAATTGTTAAATTCAACATAAAAGAGGTGGAAAAGTTCCTTTTAAATGAATATTAAATCTTACCAGCAATCACATAATGCCTGCCATGCACTTATCGGGTAAGTAAACATTTAATAACATTTAATTTTTAAATTTAGAAAAAATGCTTATAAAGTTAAGGATCGCTATATCTTTAGCACTGGATATAGTAACTTTCCCTTTTAGTTCTGTTAGTCCGTAGAGTTGATTTATCTGAAATACATCAAATGCAACATGAAAACATATTTTACAAGAAAGAAAAAAATATAAAAAAAATATTGAATAATCAGTCAGTGTTAAATACAAGCCTGTGTGTACTGCATCAAATTATTTCCCCCATATCATCTGTATTATCTGCATGCACGCGGATTAAGAAACGCGTAGCCAAACATTGTGAAAACCGTGTGGAATGGTTATTTCTTTCAGACTGTAGAACGACAAAAGACTGCTCCTGTGTTTACACTGTGAATCCTAAGCCTCCTGTGACCAGGACAGATGTTCCCTGAAGGACTATAATGGGACGTTGGATTGGATGCTGCAGATTACAGGGCGGTTCCTTCTCAGGAGACAGCATCTGAATTTTAAATACTGGATCAATATTTCATCAAACACATTTCCACAGAGAGATTTTGACGGGATGTTAAGAGATGAGTTGTCTGTTTTTTGAAGTCAGAAGAGAGAATCTGCCGCATGCACCATGGATTTGGATGGGAACATAACTGTGCGTGGTTGTGCTGGTGTCAGAATGCATGTATCACTGTGTATTCGTATCAGTCTGTAAGTATGGGTTTACTCACCAGCAAAATCATATATATATATATATATATATATATAAAAACATGTATGAAATCGTTGTTATACTTTTATTCTGTTCTATATACTTTAGGCCTGAATGCAACTTGAGGGCTAGGAACATATGTTATTAATTATGTGACATAGCTTAGAGGGTCTTCTGTGTATCCTAAGACTGCTCCAATAGGGGTCTTTAAATTCATATATTGCCCATACATAGTAACAACGTATACCCTAACTGAGCGTAAAAGGGTATAAATACTCAAGTTTACCAGGGAAAGGTCTCTTTCTCCTTCAGCTCACCAAGAATACTGAGCCTACAGTACCTATGACCATCATCAGTTCATCAATCAGTACTGTATGTATAATACTTTGTTACCAAATAAACCTGCTTAAGAAGACTTAGAAGCTGCAGTCTTGATTGCTGTCCGGTCGCTGGAAAAGTTTAGATATTCAAGACAAAGTAAATATCTAACAAATTGGCGAGCCAGCCAGTCTTCAGTCAGCGTTTTCAAGGCTAAACATCCCTCATGAAACTGTAGACTCTAAGGAGTAAAACAAGGCCATTGTATTATTTGGTGTGTGTTTCAGAGGGCCCTACAGTAGAGTTTACTAACTGAACAGTGAGCCACAAGTCAATTAAAGTGATGAGATGTTTATTAAAAACCAAAGATTTTTTCCTGTAAGAATGGGCATGGTTGCCCTACATAATGCATGGTTGCATCTTCAGGGTTATCAACAGTTTAATCAATTAGCTCCTTTGCTTGGAAAACCCTTCATAATGCATACAAAAGACCATGAGATGAAATGTGTACTATCACCTACAACTTAAAGCTAATTGAATAAACCCTTGCAACCACAATCGGCCTGGGGAAGAAAAGCAGCCCTGGCACCATCAGCCGGACACCATGTTCTTACACTCTAGCAGCGTGTAGCCTCATATGTCCTGCTGGTGGCCGTACCCTGAACAAAGGTAGTAAAACGGAAACGTGAACCATCAACTACATAGCTTTTGCCCAGTTTTCCACATTTACAGTCTGGCCTACCTATAACTCTAAAAGAATTGATGGCTGGACTATTGGTCTGAGACAACTAGGAGAACCCTAAGGTTTTCTGTCTCCACCAGTATTTTCTTGTGATGGGTAAAGGAAAGTAATGATTTTGTAGGTTCTATGTGTTTTTGTCAAACAATACATTACTTGGCTATTCTTGGCTATTCCTAATAAGACAATTCAATGAGTTAATAAACTCTAAGAGTCATCTTAGTTTAAATCCACAATTGAGAAAGCAAGTGCACGGAAGATAGTATGCGGGGAAAATGTCAGATTTTGCATTTAAAGGGCAAATTACATTTGATGCTTTAAAAACGAATGGTAATTTGTGAATTGAAGATCACATACTATATAACACTGGAAGGCTTGAGACAAAAGCTAATAAAAGGGTTACAACAAATTATCTCCAATGGCAAGGTGGACAGACACTTGAACCAAATATTCCTTGTTTATACATGTTTGTAAGAATGTAGAAATGCTCTTCATACATACCCCCACAGAATTAGAAAGATGCAGGAACAGTCCACAGAGTTGAATTTAAAACACTTTGGAAGATAATATGCAACTATGCATGGCTTTAGCGAGAGGGTTACATCTCAAAAAGTTTTATAACAGGAACTTCCATCTCTTTTTCAGAAGGGCAAACCCAAAAGCCTTCCAGGAGGATACATTTTCTTTGATACATAAGTTCTAATGTGTAATGCAGGGACAGACATCAGCCGTGACACTTTAAGGCCAGTGGCGATACATCTAAATGAGGTGCTTGTGGCTGCATGCTGGGTACACATGGCCACACACTTCTGTAGCCCGGGCCGGCCCAAGACTTAATGACGCCTGGGGTGAAGTTTAAAACTCGGTGTCCCTCTCTCTCCTCCGCTAAAAAAAAAAAAAGTGCTGCCCCTTCAAACGTGCCGCCTGGGGCAATTGCCCCACCTGGCTCCATTGTAGGGCCGGCCCTGTCTGTAGCATGCAACAAGGTGTATCAAGCCACTAATGGATGCACAGTAAAGGTGTGGGAGAAGTGCCATCAGGAATCTGATATAGCTGCAAGAAGAACAATATAAAGATGGAATGGGGAGAACGATGGCAGTGATCTTATGAACGGGCTGGCTGTTAAATAAAGATTTTACAGAAATATGATGCTTTCACCGCAGGAAAAGTGCTCTGGCCTTTGCAGTTTCAGTGAGTAACTCATTTTTCACATTTTTATGTTCTACTTTTCAGATGTTGCATTCATTAACCAATGCAAATAGCACTACCACCATCAACAAGCATTAGCTCTGAAGGTATAGGAACAGTGTCACATGACATCAATCAAGAGGTAATTAAGCAATTATAGACTAGACAGACACCAGAGACCAGAAAAAGCAGATCACGCAGTCACCGCATAGATCTGATTAAACACGAATGACAAGATGCATATAACAAAATAAAAACCTAATTGGATGTAGCATTTACGGATATGTTTAAAATGTATCAGTTTACAAGTAAACCATAGTAAATGACACAAGAGATGTTAAAAGGGGAAGAGAGAGTTATTGCAATCATTTTGTTTAGCAGAGGAAAGATAAACATGAAAGTCTATTATAAGTGCTTTTATTTTTACATGTATATATGTCAATGAATCGTGCGTGTAGTTCTTTTTCAAATTTATGTCATATTTCTGGAAAAAGAGAAATGTAAACTGAAAAAATACACAGTCTGATGTCTGTCATAGAAATGTATTGTTTAAATCACGGTGGTCAACTTCAATCACAGAGGCACACAGTGGGGTCAGGTCACACCATGTTAGGTGACAATGTTAGGTGACCCTGTGGTAAAAGCGCACTTGCTCACACACTGTGCAAGTAGCTTATAACAAAAAGGCTCAGAACACGTAAGAGAAAAACGGAGTGATGGGATGAGTGAATGGGTGAATATGTGTAAGTGTGTGTTAGAAGGAGTGTGGATTAGCGTCAATGTGTATGTGTGTTAGCATTGTATAGGATGGATTGGAGAAAGCAAGGAAAGGGGAGACCAGTCAGTAGGGATTTGCAGTATTGCAGACGGGATATCACAAGATAGTGGATTATTATTTTTGTTGTTTCTTATGTGAGAAATGTTGGAGATGTTCTTCAGGTGAAGGCAGCAAGATTGACTGGATGTGAGAGAAGAAGGAGTGAGTAGAGTCAAGTGTGACACCAGGGCAGGAAACGTGGTCTGTTGGTTGAATAGTGGAGTTTTTAACCGTAAGAGATATGACAGGAATTGAGGAGAGAGTGTATGGCGGAATAACCATAAGCTCAGTCTGGGAGATGTTGAGCTTCAGGTAATTGGATGCCAACCATGATACCAGTTGTCCCAAGGGGAGGTGTGGATAAAGAAGAGTAGAGACCCAAATGAACCCTAAGAAATACAGACAGATGTAGGGGAACAAGTTCCAGCAAAGGAGACACTAGTCACATAGTCAAAGAGGTATGATTTGATCCAACCAAGAGCTATGTCATGGATGCCATGAGCAAGAATTGTTTGCAAAAGACGGAGGTAGTCGACTGTGTCAAATGCTGTAGAGAGGTCCATGAGTTTAAGCAGTTAGCGGTGACCTTTTGTTTTATCAGCAAAGAGATTGTTAGTAATTTTAGTGAGTGCAGTCTCGATGGAATGCTGTTGATGGAAACCAGATTGTGGTGCTTAGTGGACTTATTTGATATTGGAAGGATTGCGATTGTTTGTATGGAAGGTGCCGACCGGTGGCAGTTGGAATGGTGGGCCAAGATTAGCTTCAATATCCCCTGAGCATAGAAAAAGTAGGACACAGACCAACAAGAAATGTGATTGTAATTTTTGAGGATTTTCACTTAGTGGTAGGGATGGTTTAAAGGAATGAGAGTTGAAGTGGGGTGATGGAAAAAGGGAAGGAGAGATTTGGACTATGGAAGGGTTGTTAAGAGGAAAAGGAGACAACATTAATTTGAGGGGTAGGGGAGAAGAAAAGAAGAGTAAAAACATGTAAGGGGTCATGGTGAGGATTAGAGTGAGTAAGCAGTAGTGTACCTAAAGGAGGTGAGGGGGGGTCCACTGAGGAGGTTGCACACTGTATGAGGAAACTCTTTTCTCGCCCAGCCCTGGTACGCCCCTGTGAGTAGGGCAGAATATTAGGAGGGTTACCTGATGACTGCAAGGGGAGATGATGTTGTAGTTATTGCAGTTTCTCTCCAGTTTAAATCCAATTTAAGTCTTACCTGTCCTCTTATGATGAGTCCACTTGGGGTGAGGTCACTGCAGCTACATTTCCAAGCAAAGTATACAGTAGTATACAGCTGGTAGATTTTAATTATGACGTAATAACAATGTAAAACTGTCCTCCAACTGGAAGAGAACATGAGGCGTTATTTCTTTTAGCGGTCAAAAATCATGATAATGCAAAGGCAACATGATGTAGGATTGAGTTTACTCTAATTTTACTTGAAATGAGGTCTAAAATGAAGGCACGATTTAAGTGTAAATTACTGTAAGATGGGTAAACATAAAATCAGAACTGCCTGAATAAATAAAAACATTAAGATATCTAGGTACAGCGATTGTATTGGCAGATCAAAACAGTTTACCTACAGAAGTCCCTTCAGTTTATTCCAGGTTGATTTTATTTACTGTTCAGTTCAGACTTTTGTCCAGGAACTTTTTTTCCAGGAAGATCTCCCTAACGTTATCTCTAAATTGCTCCCATCCTTGTGCAACTTGTGCCTTCTTATCCTACTCAACCATTTGGAAATGCTACCTTTTTTATACGCTCATTTATATGTATGTCTACTATACAGAAACAGATTTTTGAGCTGCATCAGCGTATTCTGAATAAAGTTATTCTGTAGTCATGTTCCCTATCATGTTTGTTACATGGGCAAATTGCCAACCTTCTCATCTATCACATGAAGGCACATTACCAAATTCTGTTGAATATATATATATATATTTTGTTATATCAATTTTGTATAATGTGGGTGCATGTGTGGTATACATACATATGAGCGTAAAGGATTAAGGTATTAAGGTGCTGGCTACTACTGGTGTATATTATTTTCTAAGTTTGTCTATTTTTGGATGAGAATTATACAGGACCTTATAAAATGCATACTACACCTTTCTGCATTGTATGGCCTGAATATAGTCCAGAGCTTTAAATGTGTATATCTTTTGAAGTAAAAAAGTATAAATTTACTAAAGTTCTGATTGCCAATAGCCACATATATTTTCTGATCCTGCAACCTATATTTAGACCAATAAGGTTACATATACATGAACCTGTGAAAATATAGGTTTTTCATGTACAATTTTCATGTACAACTCTATTATTATCCCCAACATTCCATTCTTCTTATCCTTCTGTGTCCGTAATGCCACCAAATATATTTCTCAAACTTGGAGTTTTATCACATTTTATGATGATAAATGTGTCCCTTTAGTTAAGCCGTGCTTTGTAACATTGGAACTCGGTACATTTTACCTGCACTTTAAACCATCAGCAGTAGCTACAGAGGAAGGGGACCTTTAATTGCTCTCTGTGGCTTTAACTGGTCATCAATTTCCTTCTATTTCTTTGTTAGATTCTGAAGTTTCTCTGTTTAGTTTTCTCACATCATTATCATTGCTTTCACGTCATTCAACGCAATAAAATCGGCAATTAAAACAAATTACATTCACTCCAGCATAACTTGCATGCAATATCCCTAAAATAACAATAGAAGAAAGACTAGTACGATAGCTACAAATGTAAAAAGAACAGTGACGTCATCAAGCAATAAGATACTTTGTCATCTATGGCAAGTTTGCATGAATCATTAGTCACAAAATTGCTCTACTTTTTAGAAAAAACATTTATTCTTAAAATATTCTCAATTTTATCAAAAACATACTGGCCATTTTTATATACATACAATGGCTTTTATTATTTCAGTTATGGTATACATAAGTCATTAGTTAACTAGTAAATGCAGATGAGGTGCTTGCTAGGGAATCGTATTTTGGGAACACATAAGACAATAAATATTTCTATAACATATAGAGAGACTTGGATCTGTTCAGTAAGAATTTGAGAGATTAGTGAATAGACTGGACCGAGTCTGCATGCTAGTGCTTGAAAAAACTTCTAGGTTCACTAAAATACGAGTTGTTTGTAAGAGCATGCGAGTAGCTGCACCTTTTCATGTAAAGTCACGGGCAAGACCATATGAGTTCAATTATATATATATATATATATATATATAATGTGCCTGGGTGCAACCAATAGGCTTTACACATAACAATAACAGACAACCAGGCACTCACAGGACTTTAAGCCCATGTTTTAAACAAATCATATGCCAAACTGATATTTCGATCTGAGGGCCCCAGGGCACCTAATATAATTTGTGATATTGAAGTATCGATGTCATTGTGTTGCCTTTAAGGGGTATAATATATCAGAAGTAAAACATTTGCATTATTAGCCATATTAGTTCCATGTCCAGGTATGAAAGTTACACGATTTATATTCTTATACATATGCCTTCATTAAAGATGCGGCTCCTCATTCTTTGCTGAATTTAACACTTAATTAACAAATATAGCGTTGGAAACATAATTATGAGTACTGCTGAATGCCAAAAACCTTCCCTTTCTTAAACAAGCACTTAATTGTCATGGGACACAAAAGCAGGCACTGATATCGTGTTGCCATTGAAATTGTAATAAAAAGATATTTTTTTATAAGATTAAACCTTCAGGGGAAAGAATAAAATGATAGAGCTGCTAAGGTGTATTTGCTTAACAAACTCGAGAGTGCACTTAATGTTTCTCTCAGCACATTTAATCCGAATTACTAAATGGACTTGTTAGGTTCATTATATATATCTCTAAAATGGTATCATATGGCAACAAATGCTATCAATATTCTATGATTACCCTTCACTAAATGGAACCCCTTAGCGTTTCGGAATAAGGAGTTGTGCAATGTATTAACAATTGTTGTAATACCCCTCGATGATTAGACAGTTAAGTAAACTTTAGTGAGCGGAGAGGGTAGATTTTGTAGAAGTAACATAGTCAACTGACAAAGCTAAATTATAGGATGCAGAACAATACATGAAATAATGGAAACCTTTAGTTCACAAACAAATACATTGGAGGCTGACTTTTCGAGTGGCTATGATAGATTATAACACTCTACAGTAATTATAGGTTGGAGGTCAATATTGAGAAGCTGGGATTGGAAATATATAGGGATAAATTGCATGGTATGCCATTGGATGGGTTTGCAGCCACATAGTACATTTTATTCATTTAATTTACTGTGGTGTACATGGAGGATCTAATGTAGGAGCTTTTTTTGGGTAGGTAGCATTAATTACAGTATTCTTCTCCATTGTATTATTGTCACGTCACGTCGCCAGTTAAGTCTCATTGGTATGTGAGGGATATTGGTAAATTGTTGGCAGCTATAGTAAGACCAGTATAAATAGAGCATCAAGAGCAGGATCTAGATCAAAGATGGTCAAGTGAAGAGATGGAAACAAGAAAGATTCAAGATATTCAAAAAGGCTAAAGTAGAAAGGAAAGAGATGTAATAGATAGTTTTAGGACTACACGATTGACAACATATTCAAGAGATAAATATACATAGTATCCTAGTAGTCTAGAATCTGGACATTGCAACTGTGCTACCACAATGCAGATACCGCTTTCTATGTTCTACATTTATGCAAAAATAGGAGATGAAGTCCTCTTAATATTGTGAAGTGCAAAAAGCAGAAATTAATGGAAAACAGTCAGGAAAATAAATAAATACCAACATACAGGGGAAACAATAGCATGTTATATGAAAATACAATTAAATGCAGATCAAATATTATGAAAAACACAAAATAACACAAATCTACAAATACATACAGTGAGACAAAGTAAAAAAAAGATATACAGTATCATAGTGTACATTTAAAAAAAACAATAATAAAGGCTTTAAATAATATACAGCTCAATTACACCCTTGTGATAAAATCTAGAAAGCTGTAATGTCAAAAAAGCATCAAAAGAAGGCAGACCTAAGTGTAACATGAATGAAAGGGGTTAATTCAGTACAGATGATCTAAGAGGGCCCCATCGCTCTCTTATCCACCAGAATCCGTCACAGGGTCTCCTCCTGCTGCTAATATTGTTGTTAAACGGATGCGTCTGTGCGAAGCGAAAGCTAATTATAATAATTAACAGCAAACACATGAACTTGTCAAATTCATAATTATTAACCGCAGGGACGTCTAGCATTAAATCTGCCGTCTAAAAGCTAAACACTGACAGGAGAATCTGAGATGGTCTCAAGCAACAGACACAATGTATCACACTCACGAGTCGATTTTCCTTATCCTTCATCTAACCCCCCCCCCCGTCCATCAGCTAAAAAAACATTTACATAAACGATATGACCAAAAGTATGTGGACACCACTCCTAATTATTGAATTTAGGTGTTTCAGCCACAACCACAACAGGAGTATAATATAGAATACATAGGCAGCCATCTCCAAAGACAAACTTTGACAGTAGAATGAGCTGTACTGAAGAGATCAGTAACTTTAAATATGGCACTGTCATAAGATGCCACCTATGACACAAGTCAGCTCCCGAAATTACTGCTCTGCTAGATCCGACCAGGTTTTACTGCTTTTTAAAAAATGTATTTAGTGCTTTTATTTTGAATTTGAAGCGTCATGAAGTGGGTTTTCATGGCCTAGCAGCTGCACCCAAGCCGAAAATCACTACGAGCAATGCCAAGCATCGTCTGGAGTGGTGTAAAGCTTACTGCCACTGGACTGAGTGGAAACGTGTTCTCTGAAGTCATGATCCCGCTTCACTATTTGAAAGTCTGATGGCCGAATCTGGGTTCGGCGGATGCCAGGAGAACACTACCTACTGCAATGCATAGTGCCTACTGTAAAGTTTCATGGAGGAGAGATAATGGCCTCTTTTTCAGGGTTTGGGCACCTTGGGCACCTTGTGCGCACAACAGTTTTTGCCAATAAGAAAAAAAATATATATTTTTTTTATACTTTATGCGGCGCAGATATTGTGCGCACAAAATTTTGGCTCTGGGAAAATTTTTGCACAAGAGAAATTTTCTGCTCACGCCACCTAAGAAAAATTAGATGGAACATTGATTATGATCCATAAAAAAAACTCCAAAATGCTAAATCATATTTTCCAAACCAGTATAAACAGAATATAAATATTGATCAGAGTGAGTATACTTCAAATATTCTGTAGCGAGTATAACTGTTCACAAGTATGATGAATTACATATCTGGCTATGTGCACACAAATGTGCCATGACAGTATTACTAAGGCAAGCTGCATTTCTGTTCCAGTCTTTGCACTAAATTCTAGTTAAAATAGACATTAAAAATTAATTCCCGGTGCCTGCTTGAAAATTCATGATTATTTCCCAATTATACTACCTTCTTTTTTGTTCAGTGTTATGTTGCATTATTTGGCAAAGTATTTTATAATTTTATGTCATAACTCCCATGTATTATTCATTTTTGTGAGCGTTAAGATATTGAATGATATGTTGTTGGTGCCCTTTTATTTCCCTTAGTTTGATTAAAGAAAAAGCAGTGACGGGAACTGTAGTCCAGGGCAGGTGGAACACAAGCTATTCTATGTGTCTTTTAAGGCACCAGATCAAATGTATTCTAAAATAATAAAAATATATCAACAGAGAAGTGCTAGAATCAGGTAAAAGTTAATGCTATCGAAAAGAAGCTCCATATCCATATTGTAAACCATCCTACAGATGTATTTTCCTGTAGTCCTGATCTCTAAGATTTGGACCCTTCTCTCTTAGACTCTGGCTTCAGTGCCCTTAACCATACCCTCGAAACAACCTTGAAGTATATGTTGGTTTAATTCACTCCATGACATTTATTAGTTATCTTATATAAAGTGTATTGGTACATGTATCTATCTATCTGTCCACATTATAAATAACATATATAATATATAAACAAAAATGATACATAGCTGTGAAAAAGTATTTGTCCCCTTTTCCTTTATTTTTTGCATATTTGCCACACTGAAATGTTTCCGATAATCAAACTAATTTTAATATTAGACAACGATACCCCAGAGAAACATAAAATGCAACTTTTAAAGAATGATTTCATGTACAGAAGGAAAAAAGCTATCCCACCCTACCTGGCCTGAATTGCCCCTAAATCAACCAATTACCGAATTTAATGAGAGGTTTTCAAGGTGAAAACCACCAAAAAAGAATAAGGTCCCTCTTATGTTTGCCAAAAAACACCTTGATGTGGGATGAGACATGTGGGATAATATGAGCCAAAAGTGGAACTTTTTGGAGGACAAATGTGACAAATATATAAAAATCTAACAAATCGGCAAGGGGCCAATACTTCTGCAAAGCATTGTAAGTAAGACTACCAAGATAGCTCTAATCAGTGGAGTAAGCCTAGGCAATAAATAGGTTGTCAATGGTAATCAAGCCAAGGAAAATACTTGCAAATGATTATAGGCCAATCCTGCCTCCATACAACCAGTGAAGACTAATAATCCTTGTATTTGCCAAAGAGACATAGTTACGTCATCGGACTACACACTGAACTGTTCAGCAGGGGCGTCGCCAGGGGGGGGCCAGAGGGGGCCATGGCCCCCCCTACATTATGCTGTGCCCCCCAGTGTGCCCCCCCAATTGAAACGCTATACCATTGAACACAATTGCAGCCGATGCGGCTGACAGTTTCAAAGTGGCTGTAAAACCGCCTCCGCTGGCTGCTTAATGGATTGCTGGCATGCCAATCACTGACTGAGGCTCTTCGTCCCGCCCTTTGAAGGGGGCGGGCTCTTACGGAACAGTTGCTTGTCACTGCCTGACAGGGAGAAGAGCATGAGGGAGAAGAGCAGTCTGCTGTGTTACAGTGCAAGAATGAAGGCCAGCAAAAAAGTATTTTATTTTAAATAAATAGTGGAGGTGACAGAAGGAGGGACATTAACAAGGTGGGGGCTGCATTGGGAAAATTAAATAATACACAAAGATGGTGGCTGGGGACATAATTACACATCAGGGTGGTTAGAAGGATGTCACATATATCAATACACAAACGGGGGGGTTAATACACATGGGTATGGGGGCCATTATATTAACCAGTACAAGGGGTTGGTGCATCAATACACAAGGGAGGGGGGCTGGCTGGGGGCATCAAATAAATCAATACACAAAGGGAGGGGGCTGGCTGGGGGCATCAAATAAATCAATACACAAGGGTGTATTGCAAAAATGCACAAAGGGGGGTGGCTGGGGGGCACAAATACACAAGGGTCAATACACACAAACAACAAAGCAATGTGGAAGGCATTTTATATGGTTATCCCATCCTGATGTGGGGGTCCATGTGGCAGAAGAGCCTGCCCTGGGGTATGTGTTTGGGTGTCAGTGTGGCAGAGCTTGCCCCGGGGTATGTATTTGGGTGTCAGTGTGGCAGAGCCTGTCCTGATATGTGTTTGGTTATCTGTTTCCTGGCACTTTACTTGCTGTAGAGGGTTAAATAGAACTTTGTAATTTTTATTTATCCAGATTTTGTGGTCACTTCAGAGGACAAAACTTTCTAGGCCTAGAAATCAGTGAGAGGAAAAGTAAAGGTTTTGTGTTATTTACTCTTATTTCAATCTGAATATATTATTAAAAGTTAGATGTTGGTTCAGAGTTTGTAAAACTCAATTCTTGATTACAGTATACAGGACGCTATTCCCCTTTGGTTTCACAGACCAAGTGGTACTCAGCTTAGTTATATGCATCCGCAGGCATTGTGGTATCTGTGATGCGGCGTTCATTTGTTCATTTGTTCGTTTGGTGACGCAGTGCTAAGATGGTTGTGATGCATTAATGGCTAAAAGTTTTGTTGAAGTTTCCATTATGTCTAATCTCCTTAATTTATTTGGGCCTTTTTTTATTTCTGGGATTTTAATAATGTGATAAAAAAGAATGATTTATAGTTGTTTGGATGTCAAATAGTGTGTCAAATTCTGTTGATCTGTATCTGCTATGTTTCCATACATTATTTATGTATAACTGCAAATACAGGTTTTTTTTTATCTCATTCAGTTGCGTGTGCTGTTTCCATGTGTTGTTTATTTGATCTATACCTGAACTACAGGGTGTAAGTAAAAGAGCGGTATGGTTTAGTGAATGAGGGGACAAAGGGACTCTGGAGCTGATTACAGGGGAGAGGACCTCTCAATGTCACGGTGCAGTCAGAAGGAGGGAACACTGCACTGACTCTCACAGTCTTCCCCTGATCTGTAGTCAGTGTGTCAAATATATTGGCAGCAGGGTCTAATATTAATATATATCGGAAGCTGGGGCTAATATTAATATATATTGGCTGCAGGGCCTATTATCAATAAATATTGGCTGCAGGGGCTAATATTTATATATATTGGCTGCAGGGACTAATAATATATATCGGCAGTAGGGGCTAATATTAATATATGTTGGCAGCAGGGTATAATTTTTATGTATATCGGCAGCAGGGTATAATATAAGTATGTATATCGTCAGCAGGGTATAATATAAGTATGTATCCGCAGCAGGGGCTAATATTAATATATATCCGCTGCAGGGGTTAATATTAATATATATATATCAGAAGCAGGGTGTAATATTTCTATATATATGCAGCAGGGTCTAATATTTATATATATTGTCAGCAGGGGCTAATATTAAAGAATGAAAAATAACTGTCACTTTAGCTGTTATTTTGAAATCATATTTTAATCACGGTCTTTACTTCAAAGAGATAAATACATATTGTGTAGTTAAAAATGCACGTCTAACGTGTGTATGTATATATATATATATATATATATATAATATATATATATATATAGTGTATATGTACCGTTTTATAATTGGCCCCCCTACTTTGGTCCCTGGCCCCCCATGTGCCCCCCCTAAATATGAAAGCTGGAGACGCCACTGCATGTATGACCATAATGGAGTTATCACTTGGTTCAGCATAGATGAAGGGTTAACCTTAAAATCTAAAATCATTTTTTCTTTTTCAGTCTGTTAAAGGTAAAGTGAAGGCTGGGAAAGTGGATTGTCAGGCTTATGGACATCTCTGCCAAACAGCCGCTATCAGAGCCTATCCTACGGTTAAATTCTACCCATATCTTGGAGCAAAAAAGGTAATTATATCCAGTGTTCAGAAAGACATTGTTTAGTTGTAAAAAATAAATAAATAAATAAATAAGAGCACAATGAAGGTGTATGGTATATTTTAAGTTATTGATTGGTAACAGATTTAGTTGACGCTTTACCTTATAATAAGGAGGGTATGCCAAGTGATGTCATGTGATAGGTACAGTTGTCTACAGGCATTTTGGAGGGCCCTATCACATAGAGCTTACTCTGGGGCAAGCCTAGATCTTGTCCTAGCACTTAATGAACTAATGGAACTTACATACTTCACCTGAAATGTGGCATTAGATTAAAGGTATTTTAGTGTAATTTCACAGCATACATTTTATAAAAATTCAGTGTACTGGCAGTCATGAAATCAGATTCTAATTCTATGAAGAACAGCTTTTTAACAATTTATATTAATGTGTGTGTGCAAATTAGGGCAATTTATCATTCAAGACTTTGGTTTTTTATCTTTATATTTAAAACTTTACATTTTTGTCCACAGAAAAATGCTCATGGTGAACATATAGAAACTAGAGAACCAAAAGAAATAGAAAAAATCATAACTGCAAGAATAGAATCAATTAAAAGCCAATCAAAGCGATCAAAGAAGGTAAGTTTCCAGTATCTCTCATTTATTTATCATGCCCCACTAAGAAATATGTATATTTGTATGTGGGAATTATCATAAAAGAAAGAGCACATACTATTTGAAAAAAAAAAGATATGACGGATGGTTGATGTTGGCAGAACTGTAAATATTAACAGGCTATTGGCTCTATAGGTTAGCAAGAAGAGCTTCATTTTCGTTCTCTAGATAGCGCTCATGTTTTATATATTTAAATATAAAATCATTTATTTTACTTGTATAGACAGCTGCTATTGGTAATATAGAAATTGAAAATAGCTTTCATACTCTTCACATTCATTTTGTGTATGTTTACAGTATTTATTAACAGTCTTTTCAGAAATGTAGTTTTATTAAAATACTGTCTGTTTAATATTCATAATTTTAAGTAACTGTTTTTTTTCTTTTCAGGATGAACTGTGATGAAAAGTAACCTAGCAAGCAATTTTATCATGGACTTTGTCTTATTTTTTATGGACATTTTGCTATGCTGTTTTAATTTAAAAAATATGAATGTATTTTCTTATGTGAACATATGGAAATGACAAAACAACACTCCCACTAGTACAGAGGATATGCACCTCCAAAGAATTTGTGCATCTTTCCTTTTTTGTTTTTTATTTAAAACTTGCTTACCTACTGTTGACCCTGTCTGCTTCCCTGTGACGTAAGTTGTTTGAAATGTTTCGGATAAAATATTGTTAGGACGGTGGAAGCGGTGTGTTGGGACTATTTACCATTACCTACATTACATAATAATTACTTTGAGGAGGTGGAGTGTAAAAAAAAAATACTTGGTACAGGTCAATGAGTAACTCTGCAATATCTGTCATATAAGGCTGTGATGCTTGGCCCTAGGCTAAGTAACAATAAATGTCTCTTGGGTAGTTAACAGAGTTTTCTGGTGAGCTAAATATTTTATAGATTATGAAGTTAATGCAGTAAAGCAACATTCTATCTTAAATATTACCTATGCAGGGCCACTCTCACTGGTCGTGGGCCTTAAGTGAAATGTTCAACTCTCCTGAAAAAAATCTGTGTTTATTAAACACACAGTATCTCTAAATGCATTATTCAATAACTGTTGACTGTATTGTCATTATTAAATTAAAGGGGAGATAATACAAACCCAAACATTTACTTCCATGAAATTGTTTCAACTAAATATTGAGAAACACAACTATGTTTTATAAAATGATGCAGTGACTGTTAGATGCACAGATTAATAATGTGTTTTCATTTATAGTTATTTTATTAATTTTGTATCAGTTTTCCATTTGTAAGACAAGTGTATGTAGGACTGACCAATACCTTTTGAGTCCTTGAGAGCCATTAGCTGGCTAGACTTTAGCCTAATGCATCTTACACAGTTACAATTCAGGTGAGAGAGAAATAGTTCTAGAATTTGGTCTTCTTGCATCACCAGTTTTGTAGGATTGCAGGAGCTCTTTTGATAGCACGGCCACAACAGTCAGAGACCAGTGATTGCGTGTGCGCTGCAGCTGATAAGGAATGACACGCCTGTAACAGTGAGGGGCTCGAAACATTTATAAAGATAAAGGTAGATATAAGGTAGACTTCCAATTCTTTCCTTAAAGGGCACAATTCTGCTTGGGATTTAGGATTTATCAGCCATGCAACCATTACACATTGTGCATAAAAAAAAGCGTGTTAACGGTCCTGAGGCACTAGAATTTGCCACTAACTGATTTCCAATTTAGGCTGAGTGTATCATACTGTAGAGATTGTTGTGGAACAAATCTGAGTATAAATGGAATAGCAATAAAAAAAGAAAAAGGTTCTGTGGTCAGTCGTATAAAACAAAAAAGAATAACTATGCTCTGTTTTGCATTTTGTGCATATTTGTTACTAGTTCCTAAATTTAAACATCAGACATTTTGGATTCAGATAGGTTATAATTCCCCCAGTGTGTTTTTTTTTGTCCTGTATTCAATGTGGGGGAAGAGGGTCAATATCATTATATGTGCACTAGATATTAGAAAATGATAGGGTCACAGATGGTGCTGAGCTGTTCCACCACACACCTATCTACAACCAAATTCTGGATTAATTGACACATCAGCAGCTGTAACTTCCAGCATAGAGACAGGCTTTTATTAACATTGAATCACTGTTACTTAAAGGTTTTGATTAATTTAGAATATTTTTTTTTTTTAAATCTGGTTTGTCTAGTTCTGTCACATACCTCACATTATGGTAATCCATTTTAATGTAATCTTAATTTTATGAAATATATCCCTTGGTGTAAAAAAAAACATATGTTTACAGGATAAAGGTGCCATCATTGCTGTGTTTGATTTGTAGAACTGGAAATGAGCAAAAGCATAAGTAGTATGTGCAACTCAACAAGACTCTAAAAGTAGATTGTGTTGACTTGCTAAACAATGAGTTGCTGTGAGAAACTTCTCAATGCAAAGACGTCACCTCTATTCGCAAGGATTAGCCCTCCATAATAAGTATTTATGGGAGTGAAATGTGTTTTTCTTTTCTAGTTAACTGCAACTTACTATTTAATGAGTCAATCACAGGATAAATAAGCTTATTCAGAATTCATTTGAGTTTGTCATTTACCTGTTATGAATGCCAAAAATGAAATTTGTAATATTTTCCCTATTTTATATGTTGGACATTGGTTTCACAGAACTTTTGTAATAAAACCAAACAAAGAAAACAAAACATGTATTTTCTCCAACAATGCCTCCAAAGCTGAAAGTAGTTCAAACAGGAAATAAAAAGCAATTGTGATAGGTCTGTATGTGTAAGTCTGATGAATGTAAAGTCTGTTCTTTATATGACTGCCCTCTAGTGGGGCATTCCTCATAGAAAGAAAGTCACCAAAAAGTGCAGAATTATTATTTTTTTTTTTAAAAAAGCATCAATCACCACACCAAGGTGATGCACAAATTGATTCTACCAACGCTGCATAGCTATAACAAGCATTTAAAACCTCTGTATGTACAAATATACAATTTATTTCTGGTGTAGTATATAAAAACTATTTCAATTATTATATGGGTTTGTGCTCACAATAAAAAGTCTTATCTGAATCTACTCCCACTGTTCTACAGGAACACTGACCAGGACTTCCCAACCATTCTTTTTAAGGTCCCAGTGCTTCATTCTGCTTCTCAATGCAAGCTTGACTCTGACCCTCCCCTGCTGTTCAGCTTATAAAATCAGTTCAAATCAAATGATAAACTAAAATCACACTTTGCATTTTTTTGGAGGGTGTATAACATTTGTGACATACACTCACAAGCGATTTTATGAGGTACACCTGTTCAATTGCTTGTTAACACAAATAGGTGTCCCATGGTAGCAACTCAATGCATTTAGGCATGTAAAAGTAGTCAAGACAACTTGATGAAGTTCAAACCGAGCCTCAGAATGGGGAAGATGTGGGATTTAAGCGACTGGCATGGCTGTTGGTGTCAGACTGGCTGGTCTAAGTATGGTCCGAAAAAGAGAAAATATCCAGTGAGCGGCAGTTGTGTGGATGAAAATGCTTTGTTGATGTCAGAGGAGAATGGGCAGCCTGGTTTGAGGCAAGAGTAAATCAAATAACTACTCATTACAACCAAGGTATGCAGAATACCATCTCTGAACACACAACATGTTGAACCTTGCAACAGATGGGCTACAGCAGCAAAAGACCACACTGAGGCTGCAATTTGCACAGGCTCAAAATTGGGCAATAGAAGACTGAAAGAACATTGCCTGGTCTAATGAGTCGATTTCAGCTGCAAAATTCAGATGGCAGGGTCAGACTTTGGCGAAAAACAAAATGAAAGCATGGATCCATCCTACCATGTATCAATGGTTCAGGCTGGTGGTGTTTCTTGGCACACTTTGGGCCCCTTAGTACCAATTGAGGCATCCTACCCTGACTATGTCCATCCCTTTATGACCACAGTGTACCCATCTCCTGATGGTACTTCCAACAGGATAATGCACCATGTTACAAAGCTCACATCATCTCAAACTGGTTTCTTGAACATGATAATGAGTTCTGTACTGTACTCCAATGGCCTCCACAGTCACCAGACCTCAATCCAATAGAGCACCTTTGGGATGTGGTAGAAAGGGAGATTAGCATCATGGATGTGCAGCCGACAAATCTGCAGCAACTGCGTGATGCCGTCATGTCCGTATGGACCAAAATCTCTGAAAAATGTTTCCAGCACTTTGTAGAAAACATGCCACAAAGAATAAAGGCAGTTCTGAAGGCAAAAGGGGGTCCAACTCGGTACTAGCAGGGTGTACATAATAAAGTGGCCAGTGAGTATGCAAGCACTCCAACACTCTCCAGCCCAAAACTTATAGTGTATGACGAACACCAATAACCCACAATGGACTGTAATTAAACAGGAGCTGCACCCAGAACAAAATTTGAACCAAACCACATAATAGCTATTTTAAAAGAGCGAATATATATATATATATATATATAAGGATGGGACCTCATCCAACAATCTATGAATAGACAACATGTTAATTTTCCCATCTTTTGATGTCTTTTGAACAATATTTGCACAAAACCTAGCATTGCATTAATAACATTGATTTAGTGAGCCTTATACCCAATTATATGTATCTTCAATTGTATTGATGTTTTAGCATAATAAGACTTCATGCTTATGAGGAATATTCTGCAAAAAGTCCCATGACAAGTCCATGAAAGTGGTTGAAAAGCCAAGACAATTATCAGGGGTGACAACTGATACCTTGATGGACACATTCAGGAAGAACCCTGTTTAGTCTTTCAACTAACATAGTTAGTATTTACAAGAGATATAAAAAATGGGCTGTCTGTATTTCCAGGTTTGCTGATTGTAATAGTTGCTAGAACAGGCCTATCTCAATGGTAAAAAGGTTCAGTAGATGGAGGGGTAATGGATCCTGAAATGTAGAGTGATATATATTGGTGATACCATCTTGGCAAGATTGTGCTATTTGAGGGTATTATTGGCCTTAGCCCAGCCGCCCCACATGGGTGCATGTCTTCTATCTTTTCTAGATGGCTGGGTATTTAAGATCGTCTTATAAAGACAAAGCTTCTAAGCTGAAAATAAGAATTCTGGCGAAATATGTCTCAGACTTCTCGCAACATTGCGGTTCCATCCCAGCAGAGATTCAGAGGGTTTTATTCCCCTTGTTAATGTTGCTCTGTAGCTGTCAAGAGAATGCCATCATATTTTAGACCTTCACAGCTTGAACGGCTTTTAACACATCAAGAAATTCAGAATGGAATCTGTAACTTCCATTGTTCTGGCAATATCTTATAACACTGGATGGTGTCTATAGACCTGAAAGACGCTTATTTTTACGTTTCAGCAATTTGAGCTACAGTAGCTCATCTGCTGGATTTGACCACACGGGCCAGCCTTCGCCGCTTGCGCGAATCAATGACCCTTGGCCACCAATGACCCTGTCGCCAATTCACCGTTTTTCCTTTCTTGGACCACTTTTGATAAGTACTGACCACTGCAGACCAGGAACACCCCACATGAGCTGCAGTTTTGTAGATGTTCTGGCCATCATAATTTTGCCCTTGTCAAAGCAGCACAGATCCTTACCCATTTTTCCTGCTGCTTTATATATCCCACCCACTGACAGGTACTAATGTTATGGCCGATCGGTATATGTAACCAGGGAAAGTATATAGAAGAAGGAGAATGTATTTTATTTGGACAATTCAAAACACAATTTATGTTGTTTCTACACATAATTGTAACAAAGATATAGCTGCTAGGAGTATATTCATCTGCATAAAATTGCAAGTAACTCAACACTGAATGGGGCCAGTGCTAAGCAATACCATAACAATACATCACGTTTGCAATTATAAGAACAAGTTATGTTTAAAGGGAGAGCTTCTAATAATGATTTTAATAATTGAGCTGTCTTATCTACTATACTACTTTCTAGTTACAGCTTATGTAAAATTAAAATTTCAAACTGTTTCTGTTTTGCTGTTTTCTCACTAGGTAGTGATATTGAACCTGTTTATTTTCTTTAAGTAAATTGTGTTACCAACTTAGATTGAAGTTGTTATTTATTTATTTTTATTTAATCCTGCAGTAAAACCAAATGAGATTTAATTGTATACATACAATGTTTTATAGAAAGTAAGTTTGGATTTTCTAAGACTTTGATATAGAAGGTGTATTTTATTCACCAAGAGTTTGAATTATTGCAATGCATAATACATTATAAAGGCTATACCTCAGTAAACTTTTTCCATCAAGAAGAAATCTATAAGTCCTATAAAATGTATAGTTAAATATGATAAATTATACACGCCACTGATGCTTAATGCAGGGCCAGATCAGCCATTCTTCCAGAAGAGGTTCACTGGGCATAGTCCATCATAGGGGTTTATCCATAAAGCAGGACTTCATTGTATATTACAGTAGACAACAGCAAGTGTTTCCTGTAAGAGAGAAGAGCTGGCTCCACATAATATTTCAATAGGTCAAGTCAACTTCAAGAACTCTACAGCGGTCAGTGGTAACTCTGATTTACTATGCTTCATACAGAGGCATAAAAGCTCTCCTTTCAGCACAACTGAAACAGGTTCATTACATAGTGTGTGAGTTGAAACCTCCACTGTCAAGCAAACTCTGCTGACAATTCTCACTTTAGTGAAATAAACAAGACTCCTGTGAATTTTAGAACATGCCTTCTTTCAGTGTTTGAATATGAGAAATGTCCCATTTAAGTCCCCCAGATTGCTGCTAGAATAAAATTGACCAATAAGTACACAAAGCAAAGCAAGAATTCAATGCAAATTCAGTGAATACCATCCAGAAAACACATATTTAAGGTATAAATATTGGGGAATCCTTCACACTATATGGCCATATATTGCTTTGCCGCCACTACATACCCCAAACAAGCATGTGGTTGGCTGGCGCTACTCCAATTGACTTTGATGGGAGTTCAACAACGTTTTGAGTAAAATCATATTCAAGAAGTGCACTGACAAATGATCCCTGCTTTCAGTCGAGGTTGCTAGAGGAGGAGTTAACAAGCACAGAAGCCCCATTCCTAATTCCAATAACTAAAGAATGCTGAGACAGATTTCATATAAGATCCCATACACACACTAAAGCTAACAACACACTCATATACATTCACCCACAATCCAAAATACACTAACACACTAACTCTAACACTATAGAAACGGTAGCTAAGTGAGGCAACATTAATTTTCTAATCAAACTACTCTTAATTTTGGGGAATCTTGTGCTACTCCACCTCAGTAGTGCAGACTAATATTTCATTCTAGTAGCTTGACTTCCGCAAAACTCCTGAAATATTTACTTTTATTTAATGTCAGAAAGTTTTACTTACTATAGGGAATACTTAATTTACTGAGAAGGTGGTGAATTAGTGGAACAGCCTCCCAGCAGAAATAGCTTGAGGTTCACAGAACCCCTTCCATTTTTATTTTTCTCACCTTTGCCCCTCTCTTTTATAAGTATATATGCTTCTGCGGTATGGATCTGACAAAAAGTGCTATCAATGGCTTGAGACTGTCTCCTTCAAAGACCCTGCAATTGTTTGCACGTTGCTGCTGGAGGCATGGAGGAACCCCCCATCCCCACCCAGCATCCCAACCTCGAGCCTCCACGTCAATCTTAAACCTATAGGAAGGGTGAAATGTTCACTCCAAGACTCTGAGATGACAGGGATGGTAATATGTTTTAAGACACGTCAGTCCCCCATCCCTACGGTTTTGGCCGCATCAACAAGTCCCTCTCATCCCATGGTCTCTTGTGAGGCCTAATAAAAGTAGAACTTAGTGAACAGAAATTTTGATTGGGATGGTCTGGAATAGATATAAGATGCGCAATAGCATATTAATTTTAAGCATATTAATCCTGCCTATCCAGTTCAGGTGGAGGACGCCCACAAAGTCAGATCTCTTTGGATGGTGTTTAAAATGGACACAAAGTTAATTTGAGACAGAAGGGAGAGCAGCCAAATCCCGGATACTTCAACTCATCCTTGCACCACTTTAAAGGGAAGGAGGTGGACAGCTTAAAACAAACAATTAGGATGTCAGACTTCACATTATTGATTCTCAGGTTAGCAAGTTCCCCCACACACCTTGAACTCCTTAAGCAAGGTCGGAACAAAATTGCAGGGTTAGTTAGTGCAAATAGCAGGTCATCTGCGAACCCCAGAACGTTGTGTTGAATAGACCCTACCAGCACACCTCCTGGTTTCTGGAGCATGCAGAACCGCTTCTACAAAGGGTTCCAGAGAGCGGACAAAAAGCAATGGGGAGAGGGGACACCCGGCCATGTGCTTTGCATATTTAATTAATATTAAATGTAAGTATTTTAAAAGTACTTTAATATACTTTCATTTTTCACCAAATTGCCTGGGACACTGGAGTGTGCTTTTTAAACAAATGCTTTAGTGGGCAAGAGACTAACTACTCTCATTAAAATGTAAGTTCCTAAAACTGTATGTTTGTACAGACCCTAATATTATTACGTGATTTCTTTATTTGGTTCCTTTAGACGTTTAGTGGATCATAAGTGTGTTAATCTTGTATATCTATATATAGGGAAAGAAAATGAACTTGAGAATGAATGTCCCTATAAACATATGGTGTTTTAACTGACAAACTTTAGAGAGCCAATGTTGCTTTTGCGTAAATAAATCACAAATAACCCCAATTACTAGTAAATATATACCCACTGAGACAATGCACCCTTTGAAATGTGTTTAGAGTTTGCATACACTGTTAAGAAATGAGCCAATTAGCCATGAACACAAGATTGTTCCATTCTCAGTAGTCACTTCCTGACAGACTTGACCTAACACTTTTTTTAAAACATATTCCTTGCTAACCATCTGGGGATTTTGGAAAGCTCCACGAAATAGAAATGATTTATACTGCAGGATACAATTAGCCCTACAAATTTCTAGGGGTCACAAATTAGTTCCGTGCAAACATGCACTCAAAATAATGCCAAGAATGACAGAAACTAGTTAATCGGTCATGTCTGTGTAATGTAAACTGATGCTGTAAATGTTATTGCAGTCAGTAAAATGTATTCATGTCATAGTGAATGTGTTTTACTAAATTACTGTGATTATTACTTTAAAATACCACTGGGATAAGTAGTAACTGTCTGCAGCTGGCACCGTTTTAATGATGCTCTGCATTCTGCAGCTGAGTGGCTATTATAGACAATAAATAATAAAACATTATCCATCATGTATTTATTATGTTGTCATCACTGAATACAAATATCTATTCAGTAATCTTTATGAGTTAAAACAGTAATGTGTTCTTTTTTCTGATAACCTAAATGTACTTAAATGGATATTTGAATGTCCATGCAGCCTTACCATAAAGGAATACACATTAGGGTACTTAGTATCTACTTTAATATGCATGCCCTTCCTGTAGGGGGCGAAATAAAAGCCACTCACCTTTTGGAGAAGTTTCATGAAAGGAGCCAAAGAGCTGAATGCAGGGAAATATTGCAAAGCCATAGAGGATATTCTAATGAATATTCCAACTTGTATTTACACCTCGTATTGGCAGGGGGGTGAAATGATAATTTACAGAAGGGGCATTATTCTATCAAGAGTGTATGACAGTCAGAGTGTCCCTTTCACCAACTTTGGTCTACCTGTTGTTGATGATCAGCATCTAAAAAGTATGTGTACTGGAAAAAAGTGTGATTAAGTGTCCGTTAAGTTAACAGTATTTCACTAGCCATACATACACATGTTCTTTCTCTTTTCCAGAACAGTTCAGTACAGGGGCATATTACCTAAGCAGTTGTTTAGTTCCCTCCCACTAGACCGTGTATTGTAGAGAAATTCTGATTTCAATCCATCAGCACATCTTTCATATTATTTGTTTTATTCTTTAATTTCTTTTTAAACCAACTGCATCATACTTGGACACCAATCAATCAAAAATGAACCCCAGTACTTTGATAATCTAAAATATAATAAAATATCAGTTATAAGTGAGAAATGGGTAAGTGTTTAATTTTTGACTGTTCTCAGTTGAGCTTGTACTGGCTTGATCAAAACCCCTTAATAATTATAAACAAAATATAGGTACTGCATTTACTTTATTACTGGATCAGTAATGTTCAGTGCTTTTTATGGATTTCCATCTAAATATAGTTTATATACCATAATAAGACAGAAGCAAGTAACAATTCTGTGTACACAATATACAAAAAAAGGTGCACTTGTCTCGTTGATCAGCCTTTGACGACTACATAGTTCTTCTGTCAACAGCTAAAACCAATTTTCCCTCATTTACCAGAAATCATGTGAAATTTACAGAGGTCTATTCATTTGCTGATCCTGTAGTGTAAGTTTGCACTTTAATTCTGGTTCCAAAAAAAAATATTCCTTGAATGACATATGATTGTTTTCTTGTCAATTTTCAGAAATGGTCTACTCAGAATAACTCAAAAATTATCTCACAGTATAGACATGAAAATCAACTGTAGGGAAATTAAATGAAACTGAATAAATGTTAATATTAAGTTTGATTTTGTGGATGCCATCTATTATCACTCAAGATTAAATATAGTTTTTTGTGTAGTCTGTGACAATATGCAAATAAAACATTTTTTATACATTTTATTAAATAATATAACACATCCAGTAGACAGGCATGTATTATTACATAACCTACACAATTACTTATCTGCAGGTGTTTCTTGCATTATTAATCACCCCTACATGTCCTACAAGATAATGTTCCAGCTAAGCATTGTATATGAGCTGTACCTGGAGCTTTTGAAGATCACTATGGTCCATGGTACTGAATACTAATATAGAATTCAATTATATTGGTCCATAAAATGTGGAGTTTCTGACACAAATCATGATATACCGTATTTGCTTGATTATAAGACAAGATTTTTTTCAGAGAAAATGCTCTAAAAAATATCCCTCATCTTATATTCAGACCTCAAATAGGGGTCTGACTACAAGACTAAGATCCCCCGCAGCGCTGCAGGGGACCCGGATCCTCCTCTCTGGCAGCCGGTGGATGTCTGTGCAATCCCATTTCTTCTGGGGCTTCTATGACGGAGTGCCGCCATCACATGACCTTCCAGTGCTCATTCATTGAAGCCCCGACGGAAGTGCCTGCAGCAGCAGAGGTTGTCTGTGCGCATCCCGCAGCCGGTGAAAGTTTGCGGGATGCGCACAACGTCCGTCACTGCCGGCACTTCCGTCGGGGCTTCTATGAATGAGCACCGGAAGGTCATGTGATGGCGGCACTCCGTCATAGAAGCCCCAGAAGAAATGGGATTGCACAGACATCCTTAAACACCTTTAACATCCTTAAAGGTGCATTATACAGGGCTAGCTCAGCCCTTCGAAAAAGCTTGCCATGGTTACCTACATAAGGCATAGTAAAGATTACTAACACCTCTACCCCTGTCACTCACTTCATTGGCTGCACTTCCGGATTCATTTCAAAATCCTGACTCTTACTTTCAAAGCCCTTCACAGTGGTTCCCCTCCCTACATCTCATCACTCATCTCTAAATACACTCCTAAACGGTCTCTCTGCTGATCCGATGATCTCCTTCTATCCTCTCATCTGATTTCTAGCTTGCGTTTACAAGATTTCTCAAGGGCTGCCCTTATCATCTGGAATGCCCTCCCTGGCCTATCCATCTCTCCTCCTGCCTTCGGTTTGTTAAAAAATCCCTAAGATCCACTTGTTTTAAGAACGCTTACAACATCGCACATTAACACCCCTTCCCATATTCCGTTATCTCACCTTTCCTAGTCCCTCTCCTGCAATACTTTTACTAGTGTTGCTGGTCCATCCCAAACAACGGCACTTTTACCTATTGTGTAATACACCTTAACTCCTTCTAGATTGTAAGCTCACCTGTTGTTTCTGTAAGTCAAATTGTTATGTTATATACTACATGTTATGTCTTGTCTACCCATTGTACAGCGCTACAGAATTTGATGGCACTATATTAAACAATAAATAATAATAAAATTGTGAGTTAGGCTCAGCACTCCCTGCAGAAGAAGCTCTGGGGTTGGGGTTGGCATTTCCCAATGCACACTGAATTTAGTGAGAGGAAACTTCTCTATAAACACTAGGTTTATCTACCACTATAATGAAAAACAAACAAATAACTGAATATTTAAGTACATTTTTGTTTTTGATCTGGCCTGAAACGTTTCCTGTATTAATGAAAATTATCTCTCTATATCATCTTCTTATTAACAGTAGCAATAATAATAATAGCAGTGCTGATAAATAGCGATAAAGGAACGTCAGTACAGCGGTTAAAATTATTAACATATCATGGTAATGAGGTATCTGAAAAGTATCTAGCCATGGTCAACAGAATGAATTCACTAATGTAGTATTTTAATGTTTCAGCACAGTTTACTCCAGTTTGCTGGAAAGCATCCAACCAGGTGGCAAGGATATGAAAATAGATCCTGCTTACTAGTCCCAAACATTTTTTGGTAGATATACAGCTCGTTATAAGTAAAAGAGAGACAGTCTGTTCTTTTTTTTTTTTTTTTAAATCAAGCTGAACTGCAGTTTTTACAGGTGTCTTGTGACATGCCTTTATACATATTAACAGTAATTTAGCAAAACAGGGGTCTGCCTATGAAGCTAGAGCACAAAAGAAATTGAGTGAAAATCTGGACTGGTCCTAA
Source organism: Spea multiplicata (assembly GCA_009364415.1). Taxonomy (NCBI): domain Eukaryota; kingdom Metazoa; phylum Chordata; class Amphibia; order Anura; family Pelobatidae; genus Spea; species Spea multiplicata. Next base: position 49,841 of record VKOC01022734.1, read on the forward strand.
AAGGAAAATACATTATGGAACATCGTTTTCCATTAACTATTGAGAATTACATTTTAGACGCAAAATACTAAAAAAATAATTATAGAAGTCTAGATGAGACTCTGTTATTGAAGAAGGGCAAGTAACACATGTTGCACACACCTGGGCGGCATAAAGGTGGTACTAAAAACAATTTTACACCCGCTTACTATGGCACTTGTTAAAAATGATTAATATAGGTAAGTGCTTAGTCTTCCTTGAAGGACATCAGGCCTTGTTTCTGTGTCTTGGACCATCTTTTTAAATTTTGCAGCTGCCACCTTACCTCCAACGTACTCATATGTGTAAGATGTTGGCACATTCATCAAACTTTGTTTCTTTGAGATTAATGTAACAGAATGGGTTATTTTGCCAGACGTCACTTTGTGATTAGTTGTAAATTGGAAACTCATTAGTTCTACTTTCTAACAGCCAGTGCAAATATTGAAACATAGAAACATATAATTTGATGACAAAAACCATCTGACCCATCTAGTCTACCTTAATTTTTCCTGCTTTAAAGACTTAAACCTTAATCAGTCCTTCTTCTCATCTTCTGTTGGGAGACTGTTCAACTTTTTGACAACCTTCTCAGTAAAGTAAAACTTCCTTAAATTACCTTTAAGCCTCTGATCCTCTAGTTTTAGATTATGACCTCTTGTTCTAACATTTCTCCTTTTTAAAATAAATTACAAACAAAATAAATAAATCACAACCCTTTTTTGTCCTTCAAGCAATTTCCTGATCATTTTTATCCTGCAAGCCATTCACCACTTTTCCATTCACCTCTTCTCTGAACTCTCTCTACAATGGCAATATTTTTACATGCTTTTTCCAAAGCTTATTGTTCTGTCCTTGTATACAAACTGTTATTACCGCCAGTTACCTCCATACTGGATCTGACAGGCCAATTTGAGCCTCAGCAGTGCTTTAGAAAGTTGTGTCCACTTAGATGGGGGCCTAATAATAAGGCTGCCCATTCTAGGAACTAATACACAGACATACCTCATTAAAGGTGCCCCATCTATGGTGCTTCATAATATAAGACTGGATAAGTGCTGCATCACGTAGAGACTATTTTGTCCATGATCCATCTTCAATCAAAATGCATTAGAAGATTAATTAACTTACCAGCATAGATGCTTAACATAAAAGGGCATAGCATATTAGTTTCATTGCAAATTTACGTCCCCATAGGAAATGATTTGCACAATAAATTACAAAACCAGCAGTGATTTTTATAACAGGTAAGTTGATGATTAGTATGCATATAAGAATAGAATATAATAATTTAAGTAGTTTGTATTGTCTGCGGCAACAACACAAAAGGGGAGTCAACAACAAAGCAGTGTGGAAAATACTTTTTTCATTGTTGTAGCTTAACCCATCTGGCTGTGGGTGTCAGTGTGACAGAGCCCGTCCTGGTGTGTGTGTATGTTTGGGTGTCTGTGTGGCAGAGCCTGTCCTGATTTGTGTATCTGTAGGAATAAATTGAACTATTTCATTTTTACTTATCCAGAGATAAAAGACCCTCCTACGTTTGTAGTCACTTCAGAGGACAAAACTTTCTAGGCCCAGAAATCAGTGAGAGGAAAAGTAAAGGTTTTGTTTTATTTACTCCATTTCAATCTGCATATCTTACTAAAAATGATTAGTGGCACAAAATTGTGACTTCAGGCATCCCGTGAATGAATACAATTTTTTTTAGTGTACTGATATACTGCCAATCCTATCACATTACATTAATATGCGTTCGAAAATCAGGAAAAGATTGGAATGAATGGTGGGCTGATTCAGTGGTGCAATGGGCCACTTGACTAGACTTGCCCCCCAGGCCTTAGGCTGCCAGCCCTGTAGTGCTCTTGAGTAATGGGAATTAGAATGTTGTGCCCTGCATTGTAAACAATGTTAAGCTCATATCTTTGAAGTTATAAATAAATATTCTCTGGTGTCTTGTAGGTGCTTTTCTGAGTGGTTTGGTAAGTATTGCTTCCAGGGGTTTGTGTCTGACTGGAAAAAATAACTGGCAAAACCTCTTTGTAGTATAAACTACGGCCGACAATTCTTTGTCTGTCTGTGCATAATTCTCCTCTGTGGTCATCAGTGCCCTTGATAAATATGCTATTGACTGATTCTCATGAAGTAAGCAAACTCCAGTGTCTGATTTTGATGCATCTGCCAGAATCACCACTGTTTTGGTGGATCAAAAAACGTTCAAACAGGAGCCTGAATCAGTGCTTGTTTGAAGCATCCCCAAACTTTGGTATGCTTTGACATATTGACCTTTGTAGAGTAGTTCGTTAGGTGGTACAGTTATTTCTGTTTCCCAAGGTAGTTGCAAAGTCTACTGTGCATGGTCAGGTAGCTTATACAGAAAAATCTTTATATCCCAAGGATTTGGGATTTTACTGATGACTTGCACTTTTTCCTCATATGGTCATACTCTATCCAGTGTTGTAACATGCCTCATATATTGATCTTCAGACATTTTGTCTGGATTAAACCTTATATTTCTGTTCATGCTCCTCTCTTAAAATTGATGTATACTCTGTGAATGTCTTCAAATACACACACATACACTAGGTTCTTTGTCTAGTTTGACTTACCAGCAACCATAATTTTCATTCATGATAAGGTTCACATCTTGAAACAATGTCACTTTATTGTATTGATCATATTGTTCATGTCATGAGGGTCCAAACATACTAATAACCTGCCATTTTCATCTTTAGTGACCACACAACTATTCACCCAGTCATTATGTGCATCTACTTTTGCAAAAATGTGTCTCTTTTCCAATTACTGTACAGCCTCTTGAGCCTACCAAGTATTGTATATGGTATATTGCTGCACCAACAATGTACAACAGGTCCAACCTTGGGAATCTAAGTAAATGTCATGTCATTCTTTTAAATTGCCCTATGCTTTGAAATGCTGGGAATTGTTTTTATCAGATCATCTTTTGTGTCGATATCATACGTTAATACTGTGTGGACTTTAATAATCAAATCCAATTTGTAGTCTTTAACTTTATCTTCCGTAACCCCCTTTTTTCCAGTTTATCGCTCTTTCTCTCTCTCTCTCTGTGCTTTTAGATAGTGAGAAGGGAGGGAGAAGTTAGATAATTAGAGGGGGTAGATAGAGGTGGGTAGATAGTGTGAAGGAGGGAGGGGGGTATATAGTTAGAGAGGAGGGAGAGGGGATAGATAGTGAGATGGGAGGGAGAGGGGGTAGATAGTGGGAAGCGAGAGAGAGGGGGGGTAGATAGGAGAGTGGGATATATAGTGAGAAGCGAGGGAGAGGGGCGTAGGTAGAAAGAGGGTAGCAATTGGAATAATGAGGATGAGTGAGAGAATGAATGAATGTGTGGATGAATTGTCTGAATGAGGGAGATAATTAATGAGTTTGTGAGAATGCATTAATGAATGTGTAAATTTGTGTGAATGAGTGAGAGAATAAATGATTGTGTGAATTAATTATGTGAATGAAAGTGTGAATTAGTGAGTGACTGTAAAAGTGTTTGTCTGTATGATAGATTTATAATTGATTTGTGGAAAGGCAAAGATGGCACAAGCAGGATGTGTGAGCCTTGGGGACAGAGATGACACAGGCCGGGCTGTTTGTGGACAAAGTTGACTCATGCTGGGCTGTTTGGGGACAAAGATGGTCCTATGTGTGTAATCTGGGTGCTGGTCAGGTTCTATGTGGGCAGTGTGGACGCCAGGGCAGGCTTTGGGTTGTGCAACCTATCATCGTCATCCTATCATATGCCTGTAGTTTTATCTATTGATATTTTTCCATACATTATTATTGTATACCTGCAAATACGGGATTTGTATGTCTGATTCTATGCTTCCACATGTGAACAATAATAATAACAATATTAATATATATATATATATTTATATATATATATGAATGATGCTAACTTCAATCACATTCCTATCATGCCAGGTCAGCTAGTACATGCTGGAATCTGGGTATGCCTGGGCATGATAGGAATGTGATTGTTGTTAACAATCATATATATATATTAATATTGTTATTGAATGTTTCTTACACATATTGTGCCAGGGATCTTGCTTACCAAGGTAATTCAAGGTAACTCATTAGCCTCACCGCCAGCATCCAATCTGAAGTCCCAGCGTACTAATTCTTAGGGGTAAAGGAGCCCCACAACTTCTTCTTGCAAATCCTAAAGGCAGCCCTGTGTGAGCCCCAATATGTTCAGTTCACCCAGAGCTCTGATAACCCTAATTCAGAGGTTACCCTAGTAGTCTTTCACTCTTAGCAAAACGTCTGTAACAACTAAGTTGGGAGCCACTGAATGTCTAAAAAAGTATGTTAAGCATATATTTTTATTTTGATGTGTTGCTGTTCTCGGTTACTTCCTTTTGTGATATCTTGGAGAGAAGCATGCTTCCTGTTGGCCTGTTCTGTCTCTTTGGAAGATAAAGCTGTCCAAAATACTTTCTTGCAATAAAAAGAATATCAGGAAATACCACCAGCATGGAAAAACAATGACAATGTAATCTAATCAGAGGGGGAAAAAACTGCCATGGTAAAAGAGAATGGGAAGTGCAACTGTATCCCGAATACAATGTTTTTGCAATTTTGTGACAAACACTTTCTTTGTCAATGATTAATTTCTAAATACAGCACTTCTGTTACTTGAAATTCATGTGCTACTGGCAGTAATGAATACCAACATTCAAAGACTATTGAGCGAGATTTGCATGACTTTACAAATAGCAGTTATTTGTCATGAGGCACCCTTGTCTGCTTAAAATGACAAGCCCTATATGTGAGCCCTCAAAGTTAAGCAGACTTATTTAGAGATGTACTAGTACATTTTATATTAGGGACCCAGGATAGTGTACAATTCTATTACAATGAACAAGAACACAAATAAACAATAACATTAACAAACAAAAAATAGACAATACCATAAATACATACTAGTACAAAAGGAGAAGAGGGCTCTAACTAGTTTACAGTCTATAACAGGGGCGTCCAACGTGTGGCCCGCGGTCCAAATGCAGCCACACAGACTTCGAGGTGTAGCCCACATGAGTGAGCAGGACCGGACATTGAAAGCGGCTGCCCGGCTGCAAAGTTTAAAGCAGCCTTTGTGCTGCTTTGAACACGTGACGTTCGAGGGGCGGGCCCACAGAAGATGTTCCGCGTGGCAAGGAGAGGGTCATTACATCGGAGGAGAGCAGGAAAAAAATAAAAAAAATAAAATGCAAGTATTACCAATGGACATGATAAGTGTAATTTCTGCTAGCTTTTGCTACTGTGGCTGCTTGTGCATGACAGAAGTTTCATTGCTATATTAAACATATATGATTACTATATATGAATAACAGCAATCACACTCCTATCATGCCCAGGCAGCCAGTACATGCTGGAATCTGGGTATGCCAGGGCATGATAGGAGTGTAATTATATATATTTAACATAGCAATGAGACTCCTATCATGCACAAGCAGCCAATACATGCACATAACCTACAGCCTCCCTGTGCCCTGCATCCATGCATATTCATTCATCACAAACATTCATTCCCTCATTCACGTATACTCATTCATATACTCTTCCCCACCCTTACCTGAACTGCAGCTCTTCCGGTGCCAGTGTTTGTATATATATATATATATATATATGTACTTTGAGCATGCATGTAAACTTGTGTGTGTGTGTTTGAGCATGCATGTGTAATTTGTGTAAGGGTGTTTACATATGTTGGAAGGGGGGGCAAGGGGCAAAAGAAGGCACAGACCAGTTGTGGGGCAATGATGGCACAGACCAGCTGTTGAAGTTTTTTGCACAAGGGCTCCATGGTTTCTAGTTATGCCCATGGTCCAGAGAGACCCTCCTGGAAATTTGTTTATTTTTTTAATGGGTGCCTCCATCTTGCGAGAGGCGAAATCTCTTGCTGGTTGTGACCGCTCTCTATATACAAATACAGGAAGTGATGGAGGCTCATCAAAAAACTCATACATTTTAATTTCTGTCACATAAATTTCAAAGATCATGGTCTCATTTTGGAGCAATTTGGGAGCCATTGGAGAACCAGACTGTACATCTCTCCTAAATAATGCAAAGCAAAACAATTTATTGTTACACTCCATGGCTTAGGAACAGGACTGCCATAGTCTCACATCCTTTCCCTTCCTTTTTTCTGCAAAGCAAACTGCTCTCACCTGAAACCTGAAACTTAAAACCAAGATGACCACTTGGGGTTTTTTCCCCTATATAGAGGAACAGTCAGGCAAGCAGGTATGTAGATAATGTTTTGACTCAAGAATTGGTTATTTCAGGGATTTCATATTAGCGATGGTGATGTTATATTAGGACATTCAGTCTGAAGGAACAACGCTGCATAATTTAATCAAAATATTCACTAAATATATACCAAAAAAACATACTACAATGAATAAATAGACCTGGAGTGAGTACTAGGAGAGATGCATCACGTTATGATATAATGTCATATCCTGGTATATTCACGCCTAGGGTAGATCTCAGAATAAATACATCTCTTGAAACAGGAATATAGAAGCTACAGTAAGGAACAGATTGTTTTGCTAATGGTGTCACAGTGTTTAAACAATTTTAAATGTTTTTGTGAGTTTTGTGTAGATGAATTCCAAAATAGAGCTGGTTTAAATTTACAAACATCTAGCACATTAATTAATGTTTGCTCGTAATCAGCTCTTGGTGGGTGAAGATCCGAAGAGGATACCTCTGCGGTCCCGAAAGATCATGTTACTCTTTATCGATGTTGGCGAAATAAAAGGTATCACCTTCTACTAAAAACTCCCTCTTGGAGAATGGAAATTTTCAAGATATTAATTTCAGAAGAGTATCAATAAATGGGTAATTTAAAGATGGGTAATCTAGAGAAAATGGGTGTGATTGAGCAGGGGGCAGTTAATCAAATAAAGTAATGTTTCATGTTAATCAAATTAATTTAAAAACAGTATAAAAAGTTTTATGCATATTGTACAGGAGCAATTCATACTCATAACACCCTTTCCTATACAGTAAATTTGTATATCTATTTTCCTGGGTCTGTCATTTGGCCCATTAATCAGTAAATCTTAATCTATTTCTTGACCACAGGATACAAAACTCAAGTTCTTGACCAAGTATGGGAAAATATTAGTTATGCAACTGTTACACAAGTGAACATCAATATAAGGAATCACATGCTTGTCTAAACCAAATCTATTATTAAATATGAGACATGAAACAATCATCATGCATTTATTTATATACCAAACTGTTATCAGATTAGTACTATCACTTCTAATCAGAACAGCCTCTTCACTATTTCCCAAAACTATTGGCACAAGAAATACTCTATATCTCTAGCCTCTGTTTACATCTTGATCCAAGTTGCTCATTTAGCTGCAAATTATTTTCTTTATTAAAATTCTTGCTATATGAAAACAATCTGTGTTGACATTGGTAAATGTATTTAATGTAAGGAAGATCACAAATAGAAAAGTTGTCGTAGTTTTAAAATGTATGTACATTACAAACTGGTTTATTATTCTCTAGCACGTACTTCTCCAGAATACACACTTACATACTACATATTAAATCATCTATTGGAGGCAGCTCGTGGAGTAAGGATAAATGCCAATGTAACAGACTACCCACAGCCAACAGACCATTTATGTACATGAGATATATTTGTTCATCAGACTAGACTGAGCCAAGAATATTAAAATGCCTCCCCGTGCAAAGATCACCTGTGTTCTTCTGAATACAAATTATCAACTGTATTCATAGCCTTTCTTTATTTTCAAATATATGACAAAATGCTAACATTTAAAGCACTGAAGAACCATATTTTATACTAGCTAGTTGAAAACAAGAATAGAAAAAATAAGACTTTGGAAAGAAAATATGAGTCAATATATGAGTTTGTTAATCCAAATTTGCATACCTATTTAATGATATATATATTCATCTAAATGAACTTCCTAAAGAATGTCCTGTTGTTTGTATACAAGTTCAATGTTTTATGCACAGTAGTACATGGGCTGTTGTCTAATCGAATTGATTCTGTAAAGATAATGTATTCACAGACACATAGCTGAAAAAGAAAATAGTACCAAATTTAAAGCCAGAAAATATCTAACCACAAGATAGATGCTACATGACAGAAGATATCATGTAGAGTCTCCAATATGTAGCTACAGATTCTCATTGCTTGCCCTTGCGACTTGGCTCTCTAAACATCCAGCACATAACATTCTCTATATTAGGTAGGGGTGGAGAACGCCCAGCCCGCGGGCCATATAAGGCTCACAAAATCATTTGGTCTGGCTCGCAGTCGCAGGGCAAAAGGGGCAGCAACTGTGACCAGGCCCGAACGCGATCACTTCTTCAGGGGCCCGCTGCTTACCTGTGAGTTGCTTACACACCGCCCGGGGAAGCAAGAACTCATCAGAGTCACATCAATTTACATCACGTCACATGACCCTTATCCGTTCCTGCTTCCCCTGGCCTGCACAGAGTGCGAGCAACACAGATGGAAGCAGTCTGGGAAAGTCTGCAAGCAGCACAGAGAGATCTGCAGTTCAGATAAGGTGGTGGAGGAGGGTGTATGAATGGTTATGTGTGATTTAGTGAACAAATGAGTATCTGAATGAGCGAATATTTGTGAATGAATATATGTGAATGAGTATCTGTGGATGAGGACATTAATGAGTATCTGTGGATGAGTGAATGAATGAGTATCTGAATGAGGGAATATTTGTGAATAAGGATATGTGAATGAGTGAATTAATATTTGTGAATGAGTAAATGAATGAATATGTGTGTGTGACAGCATGGATGTGTGTCAGGAGAAGCATGGCACAGGGAGGCTGGTTAAGGCAGGGATGGCACAGGGAGGCTGTTTGAGGGAAAGGTGCCAAAGGAAGACTGTCTAGGGGCAAAGATGGCAAGTCCTATGCTTCCAGGTCCTATGCTTCTTGCAGGTCCTGTGGTGTCAGGATTCAGCCTCAGCCCTGCAAACTGCCAGGCGTGGACACCCCTTTAAGAGGTCTGCCTGCAGTTGAACTCTTCTCCACAGCTTGCTGTTTGGTTTACCGGTATGACCAAACCCTACCATCTCTAAACACACGTCGAACCTTGAAGCAAATGGGTTACAGCAGCAGAAGATCACACCGGGGGCCACTCCTGTCAGCTAAGAACAGGAAACTGAGGCAACTCACACAGGCTCGCCAAAATTGGACAATGGATGACTGGAAGAACGTTGCCTGGTCTGATGAGTCTCAATTCCAGCTGCAACATTCAGATGGCAGGGTCAGACTTTGGTGTAAACAACATGAAAGCATGGATCCATCCTGCCTTTTATCAATGGTTCAGGCTGGTGGTGGTGTAATGGTGTGGGGGACAATTTCTTGGCACACTTTGGCCCACTTAGTACCAATTGAGCATCATTTAATGCCACAGCCTACCTGAATATTGTTGCTGAACATGTCCATTCCTTTATGTCTACAGTGTACCCATCTTCTGATGGCTACTTCCAGCAGGATGATGCACCATGTCACAAAGCTCACAACATCTCAAACTGGTTTCTTGAACATAACAATGAGTTCATTGTACTCCTATGGCCTCCACAGTCACCAGATCCCAATCCAACATTCGCATCATGGATATGCAGCCGACAAACCTACAGCAACCGTGTGATGCCATCATGTCCATATGGACCAAAATCTCTGAGGAATGTTTTCAGCACCTTGTGGAAAGTATGCCAAGGAGAATAAAGGCAGTTCTGAAGGCAAAAGGAGGTCCAACCAGTACTAACAAGGGGTGTGCCTAATAAAGTGGCCAGTGAGTGTAGGTTGGTGCTAAAAATCAATTTTAAATCACAAACTATATATATATATATAATATACATACTATATATATATATATATATTATATATATATATATATAGTGTGTGTGTGTGTGTGTGTAGTACCACCAGTAAAATCCATATATTTTGTAAAATAAATAAAATGCAAGGTCTGGCTTACTTTGACAGAAAACAGAGACACAAACAGGGGCATCAGGTTATGTGATTTACCAACTAAGTGCATGGAGAAGGATTTTTAAGCCTCCTTACTGATAAATAACTTACTGACCTTGACATTTCAACATAGTAACCTATGGAAGGTTCCAGTGTGTGCCTGTGTGCAGTTTCACACAACTTCTTACTTTGAAAGGTTGTAATTAATCATTCCAGAAGCCTACTGTTTGATTGTGTATTGATTTATATAGCATCATCATATTCTGCAATGCAGTAAAATGTGTTTTCAGAAGTTATAAAAAGTGAAATAAATATATTTGGAAATCTTTAGCCCATACCTGCATATTAAGTGCTGTAATCCAATTCTAGAGTTAAATAAATATATTACGTACAATATCCTATAAATAATATTAAAAAATTTAATTATTATAATATGGGGAATAGACATGTAAAATAAAATACGGTATATAAAACATATTAGGGTTTATGTAATCCTTTATCAAACTTTCCATCCATGGTATGATCAAACCAGTACAGACATTCCATGGACTGCTATGGGGATATAGATACTTTTCAAATGTTGCACAGAATAATTTTTATCTATAAACTCCATTGTTAAAACACAGCATGTTACATCCATAAAACAAGCTGAGTGAGTACTGAGATGTAGCAATTTGTTTTATAGCCATTAAAGGCTGATTTACTTAACCCAGAGTTAATCCATGTTAAATCTAAATTGCATGAAAAAACAACTTTTGTAATCTATGAAATTCATCTTAATGAGATGACATGAATGATTTATCCAGGTTTTTTAGTACTCATAACATTCATTCAACCAACTTGAGCTCTATCAAAATAAAAAAATGGCAATGTATAAATATAAATATGGTAATAAATAAGCTGAGAATCTGTCTGTTTGGACTACATCAAGTTATGTCTCTTCGTTTTCCTCTAAGAGTGAAAAAATAATTTAGAGAGAGATAATGTCTTTAGTAGAAGCTCTTCTTGAGCCAATGTAGAGTCTCACAAGCTTTCTCAAAAGACCTCTGATGTCCCGAAACCGTATGTGATTGCTTCTTTTTTATGTTGGTCCAATTAAAGTGATCAAACATTCAATGATACATATAAAAAGTATATAAACTCTTACCCGGTAGGTTGGATTGCTAAGAATATGATTCTATTGATCTATGGCTTTCAGAGCTCATAAGCAATGTAGGTAGTTCAACACACATGTGAACATGTAGCCTTTCTCAGAGCTATTTAACTCTAGCATAGGCAAAACACAGAGGAAGGATGCAAATAAAGCTATCCTGAAAAAGTTATTTAGGGCCAGAGTTTATGGGCCAATTGTTTCTCTCTGCCATCACAATCAATCTGTCAATATATTTATAAGCATTTTGCAAAATGATGAGCACAGCTGTAAGAACATTAAGATTCTCTTTGTAATTCAGGTTCTCAAAGTTCTATGGAATTTTCACTTGAATATCATGTCAATATTATGATATGTTATTATAGTAATGTTAATCTCATTCCTTCACTCTGGCCATACAGTGATCAACAATGTGCCTGGAAATACCAGCCCATATGTTAAGTGTCTTCTCCACTTGAATATAGTGTCTAACTTTCCAACTAGCACACTTCCAGTACGACAACGTTATCATATGGCAGGGGTGTCCAACATGAGACCTCGAGGTGCGGCCCGCGTAAGATCGGCAGAAAGGGCAATTGATCTTACACGGTCTGCACCTCGACCCTTGCTACAACAAGAGCCCTGCTACTTACTTGTGGGAGGGTCTTTTGTACTGCACAGAGGAAGCGGAACCCAGCAGAGTTCACGTGACATCACATGACTCTGCTCCAGTCCTGCTTCCTCTGTGCAGTACCAGAGAACGCAGAGGGAGGCCTCGCCCCCTGCTGAAGTCTGTGAGCGGCATGGAGGAGCTGCAGTGCAGGTAAGGGGGTGGGGAGGCTGTTTGAATGAGTATGCGTGATTGAGAGAATTAATCTGTGAATGAATGAGTATATGAATGAATGAGTGTGTGTGTGTGGCATAATGAGACTGTACATGCTGAAACCTGGCTAGTTACCCCCCTTGTGTATTGATGCTGCCAGCAGTATGGGGTCTGCACATCACTTACATCCACCCTGTACCACCATGTACAGGCTGACTTGGCATAATAGGACTGTGATTGCCAACAGCAATCACAGCAAGCACAGTCCCATCATGCCTAGGTACCAGCATTTACTGGTTGCCTGGGTATGATAGGAGTGTGATTGCTGTTAGCAATCACACTCCTATCATGCCAAGTCATATTGCTAATTTTGTCCAATTGTGTGTTACCTACTTTTATTAAAAATGTGAGTTTTTATTATTATTTTTAAAGGTGGGGGTCATTTTCGGTTTTGGCTAAGTGAACCGTGAATGTTTTGGTCCAGAATTTTCATTTTGGTGCATCCCTAGAGTAAGTAGAACTATTTCATTTTTAATTATCCTGAATTTGTAGTCACAACACTTTCTAGGCCCAGAAATCAGTGAGAGGAAAAGTAAAGGTTTTGTGTCATTTACTTTTTTTAATAAAGGACAGATTTTCTCACAGTGAAAAATGAGTGCGGCCCGCGCACGCATACAATTCTGATGAAGTTGCCCACTTCAGAAAAACTTGGACACCCCTGTCATATGGTATACATGCATAGTACCGTATATTCCGGCGTATAAGACGACTTTTTAACCCCAAAAAATCTTCCTAAAAGTGGGGGGTCGTCTTATACGCCGGGTACTTACCAAGCCGGAGGTTCCCACGAAGCCACCAATCTCTCTAATCACTACGCGCCGGCTATTGATGCCGAGCGCAGGGATGCCGTCATGTCCCGGCGCCCGGCATCAATTGCCGGTGCGTAGTGATGAGGGAGCAGGGAAGCCCGAGGTCTGGCACTTCAGACCTCGGCTTCCCTGCTCT